>JAUZST010001170.1:0-18589 GCA_034779995.1 Parotocinclus haroldoi | reverse complement strand
AATTAAATATAATGAATGAATCAATTATAAATAGAGTATATATAAATGAAGGTATATAATATAAAAATATATCAGAGTAATCATTATTTTTTGCACATGCCAGTCTCATGTTTACTCGGCATTAGAGCAGTTGGGGGGGGGGCGGTGCTCTTTACTTGGTTCACCCATCGTGCCCATGCGATGCCCGTTTATTTATTACACATTTGGCGCCTGGCTCTGATGTTTGGTTGTCCACATATTTTTGGCTCTGAAGGCTTACTCGGTGCTCTACTGGAAGGAAGGAATGTCAGCATGCCGTTGCTTGACTGGCGAAGAGCCGAAGTCGTGACTAGTTTCCAAACGTCCAAACTGCCCCCTTTATTTGGTAAATGAAGAGTCACCTGTGGTTTGGGAATCCATGATAGACATGACCTCGTCCTTAAAGGAAGAACCTCTGGAAGGAGACTCCAAGACTCCTCTTAAAAAAGGGACTTATCCTGCTTGGTTGAATGTCCAGAAGCTCCGCCCACTCCTCTAGGCATCTAGGTTGAACCATCACCATGGAAACGGGATTGCAGATCTTTCGTCGGAAGGACCAGAAACGAAAATAGTCCCATCGTCCCATTCCCTGTGCCAGTCTGCCACTATAGGAACGCCATGGCTGTATGATGGCACCGCCCCACCACGTCTCACTTTATTAGTCAGCACTTGTCTGAGAACTCTCGTCTCTCTCTCTGTTGTGTTAGAATTAAGCCCGGGCCAGGTTTCCACACCGTAGAACAGCCAGCCCAAACCCAGAGGGGTGTATGATTAACGGATCACATGGCTTCATTCCCTATTCCTCTTGTCCTGGATGAAGAATGACTTCCTATATGGTATAAAAGTCCTCTGTCAGAGAGAGAGAGAGAGAGAGAGAGACAGAGAGAGAGACAGAGAGAGAGAGACAGAGAGAGAGACAGAGAGACAGAGAGACAGAGACAGAGAGAGAGAAGGTCAGGGGGTTATCCGATCTCACCTGGTGTGGTTTATTTGCCCCGGGCTGGAAGTGAGGGGGCAGCTGGGGCTGTTCTGCCCCAGAGAGTGGGGTAATGCCCCCCTGGGGGAGGACATAGGGGAGAGAGCATCCTGGCTCGGGGCTTTACTGTCAAAAAGGGATGGAGGGGTTACTAAAGGTCAGACGGGATGAGGGGAGCATGGCGCGAGGATCACACTCACTCACACACACACACACACACACACACACACACACACACACACACACACACACACACACACACACACACCTAGGCTGAGAAATAAACACAATCCAACCTTGTGGCGCACGCAAAGTGCGCGCGCAAGCACGCGTTATGGACGCGTGTTCAACATGTTGTGTGGATTTGCATTCGTTTCGGATCGCACACGCAACAAACAAGACAAGAATGCGTTTCCCCCTTTGAACAGAAGATGAGGCTTTCTGCAGAGATATCTGTGCCGGCCAGTTGCTAGGCAACGCTGCGAGCGCTGATGCAGAAGGCCTCGGCACATTTTTACAGCAGCTAAAGCAGGACAGCGGAACCAAATGGCGAAATGTCTGCATGCGTGCAACGTTTCTTTCCTTTTCAAAGTGGCCTTCTCACTCCAATAATCAAACCTTCATCCCTAATGATACAAGGGCACGAGCTACCTGTCAGCTCTGCGTTATGCTGCTTGATTTAATGAGGCATTATGAGCTACATATGCATGTTCGCATCTCTGACCATACACCATCTGTGTACTGTGATAAATAGCTGTACGTAAACTTGAGCCACTTCGACCGCCATATGTGGCTTTTCAGGGGCGTCATTAGACCCAATCTACTGGGGCACGTGGCCCACTAAATGTTGCTGTGTCCCCGCTATAGGTAAGATGTAAAAAGTCAAATTTATCCTTGGTTGCTAAGCAGAATTAAACGAGAGTCCAGTCAAATTCACAACCGGCACTACATTTCCCATAGTGCCCCACCGTCTTTCAAAGTAGCGTAATGAATTCACGCATGTTTCTTTACCAGGCATTCACAAATAATTCAAATAAAGTTAGCCACGTTGCAGGCAAGGTATTTATAGCGCATAACTATATGTTTAGTTAATAAAATTTAACTAAATAAAAATAAATTTCCATTTTCTCATCATGGTAGAGTAATACCACAATGTATACCACTGTACTGTAATAAAATAATGATTTGTCACTAGTCACTATATATATATATATATATATACTTCTCATTCCACTGGCTGCAGTCTTTGTCTGAAGTCTTTGGCTGAAGTGGTTTGTTTACAGAAGTGCTTTGTATTTGCCTTAGTCAACAATAACCTCATGCTAATACAGACAGACTACAGCCCAAGATCAAAGCTAAATAATTTTAGGAGTTGATGAAGGTAAAAGCAACAAATAGTAATAATAAAGAATTATAAACAGGAATTGTTTAATGTTTTTGATCCCATTTGCATGTCCTTCCTGTGTCCTTGTGGGATTACTCCCATATTCCATCGATGTTTGGTGTTAGGTTAATTGGTGTTTCTAAAGTATCCATAGTGCGTGAGTGTGTATGAGTGTTTGAGTGTATTGGTGCCCTGTCTATGTTTGTTCTTGCCTTGTGCCCTGTTGAAAAGGGATGAATGAATGAATGAATGAGTGAATAGCATTTAATGAAACACTGGTTCACATATTTATGCTAGTGTCATAAGTGCTTTCTTCAGCCTACTTTATCGCTCCCTTAAATTACTCCTAGGGTCACACTTTATACTCTAAAACCCTCCCTAATTAAGGAACATCCCAATGCAGATAACAGGTGTAACAATATATTAATACCTTAGCATCGACCCAACAAATACACACAGCATCAACAAGTTTACATGGCCATTTACATTTATCGATTTATAAGTACAATCACATTAACATTTACCTCTTATTCCCTCTTTCGTTCTCTCTGCAGGGTTTACTGTTCTTGTTCCCCATCACAAGGATGGCTGTGACATTAACCAATTCCTATATGAGGACAATGATCCCCATGCCACTATTTAACTCTAATCAAAGTAAGTATACACATTAATTAGTCCTTTACAGTGTCTCAAACCATTGTAATGATGTTTCCTGGCAACTGACATCATCACACTGACATCCATTCCACCACTTGGATTCCAGTAAAGAGCAGAGTCTTGATGCCTATGACCTAAATAAATAATTATAATTGTAAACCCAGGATCAAAGCTCCTACTAGTTAACTGTTAGGCTTATGGTCATAAATGAAAGTTGCACTGGATAAAGTTTTGTCTACATTGTCAATATCAATGTTTGCCATCTATAATTAAAGTTGGTTTTAAACTTTTTTTCTTCTCATTTATCCCTTAAATACTTGTACACTATATAGACAAATGTTTGTGGACACCCCTGCTACTTATTGAACTCGGCTATTTCAACAGCACTCCAGCAAGTCAGTTATCCACTTTTAGGAACTTCTGTCAAACAAAGTCCATAGATAATTAGTTTGTCAACTTCAGTGGAGCATTTGGCTTGCACAGATCATTGACCTCACCACCATCAAACACCTTGAAAATGCACTGGAATAGCAAACGTGACATGCTGTATTGACTAAAATCAGAAGGCAATCTCACAGAATCGATCAGTTGTATATCTACAGTAGAGAATACACATACTATTTGGGTGAGAAAGACACTTGCTGTTTCTCTGAGATTTGTGTGAGTTACCCGTTCTAAAGATTTGACAGTTTAACAAATGTAGTTGCTGATCTTCCTCGTTGTTCCTATCACTATGCACCAGTCATCACGGCAGCACTTGTTTTTCCACATATAGAGCTCGCTTTGAGTGAGTCATGGCTAATTTCCTCCAACTTTCACACATTGCTGCATGCCTGTAAACTTCACTGGTATGTATATCTATTTCAAGGCACATGAATTTGACTGGGCAGTCTTTATTAGCGGCTCAGATAGAACCCCAGGGGAGTTTACAGGAATTGGCTAAAAGTGCATGCTATTGATTAGAGATAACAGGCAACTCCCAGTTCAGTTCCATGGAAGGCTCAGTGCTCGCTGTGAAGTCAGGACCATGGAGAGCAATCCATTTGAAAGGTCCTGTCAGTACCATGGATAGCAGTTACTCCTAGCTCATATAATGCATTCCCGTAGATTTGACTGCACATTTGAATGTGTGTGCACAATCAGCCTGTCCTAAGCTCAAAGGCTGTCTTATGTTCACATCGGTCTGCATAAGAGCTCGTTCTGATGTTATTGAGGAGCTGCCGCACTTAATTAAACCTTCGCTTTCCCTGAACACAGCATGCAGTTGTGTGAACCTGATAAATGTATCTGTGCATCCTGAGTGGACTTGATAGACTGCAGCAATATGGAGAAACCCTATGAAAACACCTGATCCATAGAAAATGTCAGAGTGCTGTCAGTCTAATCAATATCCTGATAAGGCCTTAATCAGCTGGATATCCTGATTCCAGTACATTATTATCTACTCAGGCCACTAGTGCTTTGTTCTATATGCATATGTATGAATGTACTGACATAATTCTAGTTGTTATACATATGCATCCTTCAGGCACTGCCCTTTACTGTAAATCTGTGTTTAATGACTGATTAACAGATATGAATACTGGATATGTACAGTATTGTACAAAGGCCACAATTATATGTGTTGTTTTAGCAATGGTATAATGACCACATGCAACAGATTGTCGACGAATCAAAAATTTCATCACTCCATAATACTATTTTCCTCTTCCATCTTCATTGCAGGCTTTGTGAGCTTTAGCATTTCTCTGCTGAAAAAGTGGTTTCTTGGCTACTTCTGAAAAACAGTTACTGATCAAGCTTATCTGTACTGTAAAAGGGTTAATTTGGCATGCTGATTATGTTTTTACCCAGTTTTTTTAACAGTGTACATTGTAGTTTCTGGTTTTATTCTGAAAAAGAGAATAAGAATATGTGGCCGTTATACCATTGGTAAAACAATGGCCAATCTCATATAATCTAATGGTGGCCTAAGACTTTAGCACAGTACCCCATGTGGAATTTCCTCCACAAAAATCATTTACGTCTATATAGTAGCGTTGTACTTCGTGATTGAACCTCAGAAATTAGGCTCTCTGACCAATGTGCTAGGCTGAATGCGATAGGAATCAACAATAGAAAGGGCCCCAATTATTGTGGGCACACACACACACACACAAGGATTTTTTAAATGAAGTATTCCTAATGTTTGTGAGCAGTATACTTAGTTTGCAAGATGTAGGACTTCTTTTAGTTCCTAGCATTGAAAGATCAGAGCAGGGGGAAAATATTTCTCATACATGGCCCCCAAATATGGAACAAACTCCCCACTTTAGTTTGATATACAGACACGCTCCTTTTTTAAAAAAAAAAACAGCATAAAAAGATACTTTTTTACATAGGTTTTTGATTAGGCATGTTAGACTGGAATGAGTGGCTAAGGTTACTGGGGCTGGCGTCAGGGGGTCATGTCTGAACTGTCTGTCTTTACCATTTACATTTACAGCATTTAGCAGACACCCTTATCCAGAGCAACTTACAATTAATAAAGTCTTACAATCCAAGCATGGTGGGTTAAGGGTCTTGCTCAGGCACCCAATTGTGGCAGCTTGGCAGAGGTGGGATTTGAACCCTAGACCTTCTGGTCCAGAGTCCAGCACCTTAACCACTAGGCTTCCACAGGTCCGAGTGTACTGCCAAGAGTGTCTGGTGGTCTGGACTGGGTTTAGGTCACTTTGGTCTTGGTTTTTGCATCCTTTTTTTAAAGGGCACAGCTGAGGGTTCATAAACTAAGAGATTTATGGTGAACTGGGATTTTAGGTTGCTGTCTTGATGCCTCCTTAGTGTGATCACTCATGTGTGATGATTGCTGGGGAGGTGGCTTGCTGATGTATCATGTGATTTCACGTGACTGTTTTATCTTCTGCCACCAGCTTCACACACTGATGTTCCTCCACATCCGCTCACCTCAAGTTGTCTCTGTCATCAGCTCCACCCCCACCATGCCCACACCATAGCAGAGGGCATGTAATTTCCTCCATCCTCTGGTTGGCTCTGGGTACATGCAGATATTAAACATTTTAATTATTTCTTAATATTTACTTAATTTTGGTTTTTGAACTATTACTATAGACCTATTTGCCTAGTTTATATTAGTTTCATTCTTATGTATATCATATAGGCCACTTGAAGGGAATGGGTTCCTTTTGAGTCATGGTCCTCCCCAATGTTTCGTTTTGCCCATGTGTGACGCCAAGTAACAAACGTGGAAGCTAATGCAGGTAGCAATGGAGCGGATGTTTATTGGGGGCAAATACAAAATCAGTGTCCAAAACTTTCCAAAGTCGAAATACCGGAGCGAGCACGACGAGGACGGGGAAAACCGTGGAGGACGAAAAGAGGGTCAAAAACGGTACGAAGATGATCTAATATACAAGCTCTTAGTACACGGGAACAAACCAATTGACTTAGCAAGGTGAGAGTGTGGTGAAAGTGAATATAAGGACTGTGGTGACGAGGAACAGGTGAGGCTGATTAGTATGAGGGTGACGCTGAATGAGTGCACGGTTGGGTGTGACCCGCCGTGCAGGAAGCGGGCATGACGTCTTGTTTGATACCCTGGACCTCCTCAGGTCCCAGACCATCTTGTTCTATCCTACATCCCAAACCTGGGAAAGCAATGTAACTGACATCCTTCAACTCACTAGAGGTGATATTTTAAACAGAGTGGCTCAACTGGTGTAGGACCAACTTTAAATGCTGATCAACTCTGGTTCAAATATGGTCTCTGGGAAAATGAGGGATGTTAGTTATTGTCACTATGTCATGCTATTTGGTTTGTGATGCAAATGGTTCAATTAAAAGGAGGCTTTATTACGCTTTTGGGTGTATCTAGTCTTGATACATGAAGAGGCATGGTTGGGCAGGTTCTGAATGGTATCCTGTGGCACACTTGCCAATAACGATTGCAGAATAGCCTGTAGATCCTGCACACTTGTAAGTTGCCAAGGCTGGCATCATAGCTGGTCCGAGAAATGACTGACTGTTGATTAATTTTGTGAGCGGGCAGGTCAAGGAGGTTTTGCAATCTGGTGGAGAAATTCCTGGGAAACCCTTGTTGCATGTGGTCGAGCATTATCCTGCTAAAATGCTAATTGGAAGCTCTGCCTTGAGAGGCAACTGGTGACTGAAGATGTCCTACGGACATTGCTGATTTGTTAGTCTTCCTCGTATCACTACTAGGGGTAATTGACTGTCAGTCGTGATGGCTCCCCATATAATTTCACCAGATGTTGAAGCAGTGCTTGCCAAGAGGCCTCCATACTCAAGCCTGACCAAGCCCTCACGAAATCTCTGCCCCAACACCTCCTATCAGCTAGTTATGAACAGCCTAGATAGCAGGCATTTTTTCAGAGTGACCATCTTGCTTCACTCAGTTCAATGATGTCACCTGGGCAGAATGTCTCCAAGTGTATCGTAGAGGCATGTCTAACATTCAATGATCTCTCACCAAAAGGTATACTAACCAAAAGTAAGAGCCTATATAGGGCGCAATGGAGGAAGCGCATTTTGCCCTATTGTGGAAAGACCCAGTGTCTAATCAGACCACACCTATATTCATTTACATATCTACCTGAGACACAACTGCATGACAAGTTTTGCAGTGATCTGCCATTTCTGATCTAGATGTGTTATTTATTTATTTTTGTCAATGAATATATTTAACTGTGGTTTGCTTGTGTCCATGTCCTGCTGTATTTGGGTTAAGAAAATGAATGGATTTCAAGCCTGGTGTGAAGAAAAGAAGATCTCGGACTTACTACTCAGTATCTAACAAAATCCCTTACACTCTGTATGACCTCCTACTGTCAATGAGAAGCATCTTTATGGTCGTCTCATTATATTAATGTGCTTTACTGCAAGCTGTAGGCTGTCCAGTCACAATTATCTACTGTAATGAATCAGAATGGCAGGTATGATAGTGATGCATCCTGGATGAGCTATTGTATATTGCAGTGCTCATTTTACTGAACAGTTTCAGGAAAGTTAATAACAATGGCACCATTTTTGTGCGCCTATAAAACCGCATGCTAATTTTCAAAGGTGACTTGTATTTACTAGAAAATTGATTGAATTTACATATGCGGCTATGACCATATACAAGACCATAACAGAACATTATGTTTTCGAAACAAATAACAGACAGCTGAATAGTAAGGAACATTTGCACTCATGTATTTTTACCTTCTTAATGTAATATCTTTTCCATATTGCTGAGCATAAAAAATGAGCCTCTTTTATCATTTAAATGTCCCAAAAGCTAAAAGCAACCGAGAAGTGAAATTGAGTCTCAGAGTAGCTGCATCAATTTTCCCATGCTGACTTGTAAGAAAGTGTGTGCTTTAGAAATGTTATACTATATTTTCTTGTTTGTTTGGTAGCAAATTTTCCTATTACAAATGTCATTCATTCGTACTAGAGGAGGACAATCAAGATTTTATTGATGCCACCAATAATGTTTCCTGCTTATATCGCTAAATGTGAAGGCATGCAAGATTGAACCATTTTTTTCCTGTTCCTGAGCAAACCATAATCACTGATTACTATATTTTGTAAGCAGGAATAACCATCTTCTTTATAAGAATCAATGCAAAAAAAGGTTTAAGAATAGGTAAATTACAAAGTTTCACAGATTTTTCATATATTGCCTACAGAAAGGGATGAGAATGGAGACAGATCAAATGTTGGAGCTTTATTACAGCCCGCAAAACAGTTGCCACAGTACGGAAAATACAAATGAAAATGAATATCTTTTATTTCATTTATATATCATTTTATTTCATTGCAGACAGTTCAAACCCAAAATATTCTTGTTTAATCAGGTCAACATTTATATTTCTTAGTAAACATCCATTCCTGCATTTCTGGAATTCCAGTGAACAGAGGACAAGGGTACAAGACTAAACTGAAAACCTGTGATTTTCGATCCCTCAGACAGTCATCAAGAACCTTCCTTCTTGATAAGAACCTAATAAAGAACCTTAATTTATCATAACCACATGGGCAAGGGATTAATGTTGAAAACCTAGAATAAGCAGTTACATTCAGAAATGCAAAAAAAATAAATTATGGTGCAAAAAGGAATCTTATCTTAATGAACATCCAGACTCTCAGCAACAGTTAACAGCAAAATAAAAAAAGGTTAAGAGCAACAAAGCCATCATCCTATGGTGCTTTAAGTACCCTTGACAAAGGTCATTTACATTTCTGTGATGGCAGCATTAATGCAGAAAAGTACATTGAGAGTTTAGCGCAACAACAGCTGGCTTCAACAGAGCATCTTTTCCAGGGATGCCCAGGCATCTTTCAACAATGCAAAATCACACACTGCAAACGTTACAGAGGCATGGCAGTGGATGAAGAGATTATGGGTACTTGACTGCTCTTAGATACAGGGCAAGCTGACAAAACAGTGACACGTAGCAGATGACAAGAAAAATGATAACAAACACAACATTATTTATTATTTGATGTGGCTTCCAGCCCACTCCTGAGGCTCCTGATCATTACTGATGTTACAAATGTAAATCCGTATATCTGATAACATCCCAAACCACATGTGCAGCATGGAAAATGGCAGTGAACCAATGGCTTAGGCTCTGGACTACTAATCAGATGGCTGTGAGTTAAAATATGGCTCTGTGGAGCTGTTGCCGTTGGAACGTTGAGCAAGGCCCTGACCCTTATCTACTCTGCTCAATATTAAATCACCCTGGATAATGGCACCTGCTTCATACTGTAGAGATACAAATGTAAGCGGTAACCCATGACTTAAATACAGTTAGACCACTTTCACTTTTACTCAAGCTATTATTTGAAGCACCACCTGTCTTATAATTTCCTAAATTATTTCATTCAAATACTTTAATAAAAAATATAATAATGATAGGAAAGGTGTGTTTAATGGAATTCACAATGGGCTGGTAGGACAAGCAGTCCATCCGCAGCATCCCAGAGATTCCATGAGCATGGTTCAAGCAGAACCCAGTGAAGAACACCAGGTGCACTTTGACTCACTCACTCACACGAGGTCATCTGATCAGAGCTTCTCTGTGCTGATTGGCCCTTGGGATAAGAACACAGTAAGCCCTAGAGGCATAGGTATGCTCAGTTCAAACACACCACAGTGTGAGTGACATACATACCACTTGATGTACTGGACCCAGTCATCAACAGTCCAACACAAACAACCCATGGGTGATTGAAGCAAAGGCTGTTAATGTACCTCTGTGAATATATGCCAATCCATCATTATTCAATGTTTTATTAAGAATCTTAAATAACAGTATGGCCTAGTATTAAAACGTAAATGCATATGGGCCTAAAGTTCCAATAAAAGTATGTATGGTCATTTTCTATATAAAACCACAGGGTTTGACTGAATTCTTCATAATGAAATTTGGCTTGAAATTAATTACGCAGGTTGCATTACGTGTTATCTCTTTTTGACCCTGTTTTCTCACTATTTGAACCAACACCTACCTGCTGTTCCTTCCTTTTATAGCTGTTAATCTAACACACATGCAATTCTCACTTTGTACGTTGGCATGTTAAAACAGGGAATGGCCTTCTCTAACCATTCCACACATTTCAAAGCTTTCAGTTCTCTTAAAGAAAATCATACAATTCTATAGCATTATTATTTTTCTTCATTGGTGCTCTGCCCAAACAATGAATATTTTTCAGCATATCTTTTATCTCCACTGAGCTCCACAAACTTCATACCAAGTCATCAGACTACTACACGATGAAGTGTGATTTATCTCTCCAGGAAATGTGATGCAAGAGTGCGTTGCTCCACACAACCCTCCAACCTCTGATAGGCATTATGCACTGCTGACCAGCGGTGGACCTATGTTAAATGTACTGAACTATTGAATAAAGGGTTGAGGGAGAATACAATAGTGAGCATTGCGGCCAACGGCAGAAGAATTCGATACTAGAGGTGTGTGATCCTGACAAAAATGAAATCTCTGTATTTGCTTGATTGAAGGGAATTTAAATGTAAGGAAAACTTACCATCTGTTGCTTTTTTACCTTAATGTAGAATGCTAAAGTTTGCTGAATGTCTTTTTGTGCTAGTACTTTGGCTGGTTTTAGCTTGTCAGGGACAGCTGACAAGAGAAGTTTGTCATAGTTTTTATATATAGCTTGCAGATAGCCATCTTTTGAGGAACCATCTGTCTTTTCAAATTACACAGATTGCGAGGTCGGTGCTGTCTGAACGTTGTCTCCAGTTTGTATACTCATTTTAACTTCAGTCATGCGTTTCTAGGTAGAACGCTAGCAGCATTGTACTGCCTATCCTAGTACACTGCATGCACCCAGTGGGCATGTGCAGTAGTCTATCCTACCTCGTTGCCAAACTAATGTTATTAAGACTGTTATTTTTTTAAAGCAAGTGACAACTTGCACAACACTGAAATGATTAAGACATTGTAGAAGCTATATATTATATATCTTATTCCCCTGTAATTAACTTTTCACACCCACCAGCTCTCTGTCATCTTCCTATTCCTTAACAACTTCTTATCTCAAGTTTCTTCAGAAAAAAATCAATCTAACATAGACCCCCCTCCCTTTACATTTCCATATTTATTCCTAATGCTATTATTAATTAAAAGCGAGGGCTGCACTTGCTATCTTGGTTGTTATAATGGAGGCATCCTATGACAGTGCCATACGAATTGTCATTGAGTTCTTCACTGACTCTTTCCATGTTTTTCTATGGAAATTGCAAAGCTGTATGCTTGGTGCAATTATATTGTCCATTAGGGATAGCATAAAGACCATATATAACATATTGTCAATCACTGGACCCAAAAATGTCTTTTTTTAATTCGTCACTCTATAATACTCTTTTCCACTGATCTTCATTGCAATATTTGTGAGCTTTAGAATATTTTAGCCTTTTCACCTCTTCAGAAAAGAATGGTTTCTTGGCTGCTACCCTTCCCAAAACACAGTTCCTCATCAAACTTCTTTGGACTGCAGAAAAGTCAACTTGACATCCCGATGACGTTGCCAGATGCTGCAACGGCTCAAGTGTAAGAGAGGGTCACACTAAATGCCTGACACTGTAGCCTATAATAGCTGTAACTGAGTGTATATATTTTTTTACTTGATACAGATTTATTTTCTAGTTGCATTCTAACAGAGACTAATAAAACAATTACATATTGACATTATACCACTGCTATAAAAATACTATATCTAATCTAATGCTGGCCTAAGACTTTTGCACAGTACTCTATGTGTTATGAACAGGTTAGCAATGCAACTTTTGGCTTTTGGGTAAATTTTAAAGCTTGCATGCATAGAATGACAAATTATGAATTAAATATACAGGTGCAATGTCAGACAAGTTGAAGCCTCTCTCAAAATGTATGCATTATCATTAACACAAAAACATATATTTAACACACAAATATATGTGCTCTGTAATAAAGGTGGTATATTTGTGGTCATTCTTGTTTTTTTTTCTGGGAGGAGGGCATAGTTAAGTATCCTAGTGTGTACTCAAAACTCTATTTTCATTGGTTGCGCGGAAATAGCTGATCTCTCTAACACTGCCTTGTAAATTGGCATCACAGGAAGGCAAAGTGGTCTGATCTATCATCTGTGACTGTGCTCACGGAGCTGTTATTCTCATCTTTGCTTCAGTTGCTTCTTCCTTATTCTCCCGTCTTTGGGCTGTAAAATAGTGCCATTCCAGATGGGGTTTCTCATAAATGGGCTGGTTGCATTGAATTAAAGGAGATGCTAATTGATTTTTTCCACATGCACGTCTTCTCTGTTACGACTCTCTCCCAAACTCTGACTGTCTTACACTTAAACTACTAACAATCCACCTTATCTAGGGCTACTGATCTTATTGCACTGGGAAAAAAAATCGCATTTACACCATGGCACAATTAAACCCTCTCTGCTCTAAATATGTGGTTTAAGTTTTTTGATGCACACTTGTGTATTTGTATGAACTCGTGTCATTTTCTGTGTTATTAGACGGATGAACAGCTGGCTGGAAATAGCAGGAGGCCAATTTTACTTTGCCTGTATGCAAAATTACGTGGGCAAGGAAACCGTCTGAGAAAGGGTTAACGAATCCTTCTTACAGATAGATATTGCCATGGAAACAGCTGCGTGACTGCTTGTATTTGGTACTCCCAAGGAAGGAGGGGGAGAGAGAGAGAAAGAGAGAGAGAGAGAGCAAGAGAGAGAAAGAGAGAGAGAGAGAGAGGCAGAACAATAGAGCAAGATCTATTTTAGAATTCAGAGAGCACTACCTTTCAAAGTATTTAAGAATTACCAAGACAAAATGCATCATTAGGAAGCATGGAGCCACCCAATATACTATAGGCCCCCTTTACCAAGCGTGTGCCCTCCCATCTTTCTGTTTCTCATCCTCCTTTGCCCAGATAAATCAAAGGTGTGCCCAGCAAGGTTTGTCGTTGATACTCAGTGAAGCAGAGTCCATGCTCATAAAATAATGATGAGAAAACTGCTATAAATAACTACAAAAACTGTTAAATTCAATGAATTACTAGGCATTGTGGCAGACATAAGGCATGGCATGAGTAAAGAGCCCGAGATGGGAAACCCTATAGAAACAAGAGAGAGGGAGGGCTGATCGAGCAGCAGATATAATCACAAAGAGTGAGACCCTGAGAGATCTACAGGGAGTGAGATGGAGAAGGAGACTGAGAGATATTGAGGAAGGCGGGGAATAACCAGCACTGAGTTGTGATGACGTGGATAACAGGGGCACACAGAGGATACCCTCTCTTTCTCTGGCTCTCCCTTTTACTTTATATCTCTCCTATTGTATTTAATATATGGAGGTAATTACATTTTTATATCATCTCTATATGAAAGAAAATGCACTATTTTATTTTTTACGGGCCCCCTCCATACCCACAAACACGAGCAAAAACAACTAAATCTCATGTGTAATGTTACATCTCACCAAAAGGGTTTCTGGCCATTTAAGAGGAAAGCTACAGCACGCCCAAATGTATTTGGTCTCATAAATAGTTTAAGATTTGGAGTCCACTGAGACCATTCTGTTTGGGGTCGGGCTGACCTGAGCATAATAAAAGCAGGTGTCTTAACGCATTGGCGAGCTAAAGTAAAAAAAAAAAATCCTCTAAATCATAGAGGGGGAATTTCCTATATAATGACATTATTCTTCTGCATTTCACACAGTAAAGTTCTACCAATTTTTGAGAAAGATTAATGGTAAAACAATACATGGCAAGTATGTGGACACAGCTAAATCTGCTTACCATGTGCAATTATAAAGAATTGGTCCCTACAAACAGCCTCCATGCTTCTAGGGAGGCTTGCAATAGGTTTGGGAGGGATTCATTTCCAGTATGGATGTGGTTTAACCAGGGCAATTATCTAACCCAGTTAATAGGGCATGTGCCCCTACCCGATGGTACCCAGGTAAATTAAATTTTATCCTAGATCACTAAGAACAACTAGATAATCTAGAATCTTTCCCAAATCTGGAATGGATAATGCTTTTAATCAGAGTCTCCTTTTTTTAATGGAAAACAGAAAAACATCACCCCAAATATCTGTGTCACTTACGATTGAATTTGATTTGGATTTTAGATTTTAGATTTTTGGATCAAGACCAAGGCCAGGACAGACAGAGTCTGAGACCAAAGATTTTTAACATCATACAAGAATGAAAAGAAAATGAAAAAAAACCCCGTTCGTTTCTTATTCATTTTACATCCATTATATATTATTTCATTATAGATTCTTTGAAATTATAACATTAAATAATATGAAGCTTAAATTATTTATGAATTATTCTTATATTATGCAAACTGAAAAAATGAAAACTGTCATACTGAATCGAGTTGGATCAAGCTTTTCCAATGGAAAGGTGGTCATGTAGCATATCAGAAATGACCAGAATTGTCTCAGAAGTGGATTGCCACAATCAGAGTTGCAATATGTCTCAAAAGTTATCAACACAGAAAGTTAGCAACACAGGTAACTGAAGAAGGAACTGAAAATTATTTTTGCCTCACATTCTTTTGACTCACCTTGTTGTTACACCTGAATTATGTGTGAATGCAGCCTGTGAAAACTCAATAGGGTTGATATCTGATCTAAACAACCCCTACAAGTCACACATGAAATACTATTCCATGAAATGCTAACAAGGAGCATGCAGTGGCATGGTGATGTCTTCAGCTCATTCATTCTGGTAAGCTCCATACTGTCCATGTGCATTAGGGATCTTCCAGGACAAGCTATGCATCTTGTTATCCGTCATACATCATTGCCTAATATATGCGCTATTTCAACTGGACTGGACCCAGTGGGACTTGTCTCGTTCAGAATCCATTAAAGGGGCCAACATGCCGTTCCTTCACAGCTTCATTTTCACCCATTGGCGCACAGAGTTAAGAGAGTCAATGAAGGCGGGTTTTGCGAGAGTGCCCACATCGATTCCAATCATCCAAGAAATGTCACCGCTTTACCCACGACAAGTCCATTGGTGACTCTAGAGAAAAAGGCCACTGGTCCATGAAATGCCCCCCCCCCCATTTATATTTTGAAGCCTGTTAGCTGATGCTAATTGGAAAGTCTGTATATTTGTGTGTAGGTGTGAGAGGATGCTCATCATGTGCCAAGAAACAATGGGACCACACTGACAACAATACGTTTTCTGTAAACGATGTCTTAAAGGACAATGTATAAAGTCAGAAGAAAACATCTCTTGAAAATATTGGAATGAGTGATCAAAGCAATAAGCTATACTTTTTGTATGTTTGTTTCATGGCTTCTAATGGCAAATACAGTCAAAGTCTAACTACTACTTTAAGCTGTGCTTTAGGGACAAAATCCCCATTTCCATGTTACACTCACATACAATTGCACTGGAGTTTAGTAGCAATGTTTTGTGACCGCGTTTACAGAATAGCAAGTCTGACGTAGCTAGCTACCAAGGTAGAAATCAGTACACAGTCATAATGGCCTACTTCATTCTGATCACATTCTCAGTGGGCGACCCCGTGTTCAGTCCAATGGACTCCATGTTCCATGGAGGAACTGCCTTCTGCCGACCTCCCCAGAAAACAGTAAATTGGGCATAAGAATATTAATACAAATATTTATTAATGGCACTAACTAAACCTATAGCTCTGAACTATCATTTCCTTGTCTGTAGCATGGCTGATTTTTTTAAGCATTTGTTACTAGGTTGTAGCATAATGGTAAATTTATTGCATGTAGTGGATCTTCTGTAATTCTTCTCAGCAACACAGGATACAATTTTTAACCTCTTTAACCTTTTAGTGGGGTATAGTAACACTTTACTCGAGCACATGCCCCAGTAAAATAGATGACGATGTCTTATGATGTCCTAGTGCATCTTGTTACAAATGTCTGCATTGATGTTCTGAGAGTTAAGATTCAGAAAGTACTGCTAAAATTGAACTTTAGGACATTTCCCCCTTAAGAAATACATTGTATTTTAATACTGCTGTGCGTCAAAGCGCTGTTAAATGTGACGTGCAGACTGAGATCTGTTTCATTTTAAAATTTAGAATGTACCGAGAGAATGAGTCAGTGTTACCGTGAATATATGAGTGAGTAGTGCATTTCATCATATTTATGTATGTGTATTTGTGCTCCCCATACAGGTCATGAAGAAAAATGACATTACTTATTAATACATGTGTTAGGACAAGTGGACATGCTATAAGTAATAGTTTAAGATGCTATAATTGAGACCAAAGAAAATGTGTTAAATACATACTCCTTGACACGCTCACACTCAGAAACAGTGTACAGTTGACCTTTTGTGCAAACCTTATACACAGCTTTGTTTCTTAATACTGTACTTTATTTCTGCATACACCATAGTTTGTTTCGTTTAACCTGTACAGAGAATAAGAGAGAACGTAAAGGACTGATATCACCTGACCCTACGCAACATGTAAATCCCTCATGATGATGTCACAAAACACAAATCTAGCATCTAGCGATATTTTGCATCATTTCAAGCATTTCGGGCTTTAGCCACAGTACATATGGACCTCCAGTTGGTCTGCCATCCACCACTAATGAGAAGAAGAAGATGGCATCAGATAATTATTTATGAAGAAGGTAGCAGCACTGCTTAGGCAGATTCAGTGAAGACACAGAGAGTGTGGACAGTTTATTTAGGATTTAACGCACAACTGGATCAAGTAAATGAATATTTAAGAAGGTAAAATGACAAGTAATCTGAGCAATTAATGTGCTACATAATATTTATACAATACTGTGTAAAAGTCTCATGGCACCATTAGGTTAGACATTTCATTGTTTAACTGAACACAATAATATAATGACCACTTATAATTACCTCTCAGTCTCTTTATCAGTCTTTTTATTATTACCATATTTGTATGTATTATAAAAACTAAAAATTGAAGAAAAAACAGTATCTATAGGCTACAGTGGCAATATTTAGTGTTACCTACCCTTAAACTCGATCAGAAGCAGCATCTGGCAGTTTCATTGGGATGCCAAATTTACCCTACAGTCCAAAGAAGCTCTTTTTTTGTAAGGATAGCAGCCATCACTTTCACTAAGTAAAGCCTTTCACCCTGGAAGGGGAACAGGGTGAACATATTCAGATATAAAGCATACCAAGATTATACGAAAGATCTGTTGAAAAAGATTATAGAGTGACAAATCCATTTAAATATTAGGGCAACATTTGATCATCATATCATTGCTACAACAACAAATCTAATGGGGACCTAATACTTTTGCACAATGCTCTATATGCTATGTAAGACATTTACTATGAGGAGAAATGTTTTATGCAGCGCTTCTGATTCTTGCATGGGAATAATTGCATTTTTATGGAACATTTTATCAGTGTAGGATATGACCACAAAAATTGAGCATTTAACACACTCCTGTTCACAAGGATGCTGATGTTGCAAAATGGAAATGAGAGACCATACAAACACACGCATGCATACGCAGCCAATGTGGAACCTATTGGACTGTTATTTGGGATGTGGGAAGAGAACAAGAGCAAATCCCCACATGCTGGGAGAACATACCAAACATAACACAAACCGATACACGTGATGATCAAATTTTGTAAAGATTTGCAACACAAACCCTACCACTGTATGGGTTGGTACAGGTAATTAATCAGTAATTTATGTTCTTACTTTGCACTGGGACTATAGTAGTTGATAATAGTGGTGTGATCTTAAAAAAATAAAGTTCAAGCAGTGTGTGTTTTATTAATTCTGTCTGAGTATAGGGGTATATAGGCAGATTTTAATATAAACATTGCACAGCATACAATATCTCAATATATCAGATATATATCAGCATACATATATACATACATACATATACAGACTCAAAGTTTGTGAACCATTTTAAAGTTTCAATCTATCTATCTATCTATCTATATATTTATCTATCTATCTATCTATCTATCTCTCTCTCTCTCTCTCTCTCTCTCTCTCTCTTTCTCT
>JAUZST010001149.1:0-18592 GCA_034779995.1 Parotocinclus haroldoi | reverse complement strand
TGTGTGACTTTTGGGACATGGGACAGCTTTTAGGCCCAGCCTGGACAGTATAGATGTTGAAGGAACACAAACGGTACTAACGAAATACTAAAAAAAAAAAAAAATCCCAGCCTTCACCTCGCCAGAGTTGAGATACTAACCAGTGAAGCACTGCTTTGGGAACCAATGTTCCACATACTAAACCACATTGGTTCATACAGTATTCGGTCTGAGGTCTGTCAGTTACATGTTTGCGAGTAATGTGTTTACATGCACTTAACAATATCTGATCATAGTTCAATTCCTGCAGTCATGTAAACAGCATTCTATGCTTTCACACAGATTAAAAACATAGAAATCAGATCAAGAAATCAGATAAAGAGAGCTGGATTTTTTCCTCAGTAATTGGATTTCTCTGAGCAGCCATGGAGTTAGTCTCTCAAAGATGACGCTCAAGTTTATGAAGAAAAGTATTATTTATTTATTAAATTGTGAAGTCACATCCTTCTGTGAGATTATTGAGTCATGTAAACCAGGAGCTTTCCCATTCCCAGAAGGTCCAAGGTTCAGACCCTGCCTCTGCCAAGCTCAATAGGGAAATCATGTATAAACTTTGCATATGAACTTTGATGTAGGGTGTTATGAACAAGAGCTTTGAGATAATATAACAGATTTATATATATACATATATATATATATTATCTCACAAGTCAGAATGACCGTGTGAGTTTGCAGTCTTTTTAACTTTACGGTTTTAATGCATTAATATTTAATCATCCCATATTTGCATCCCACAATCTGCCGAGCTTGCTGTTCTTCATGCATGATCATTGCCCATGTACTCACAAGATCTGCATCAGAAAAGCAGCTAAACAAAGCGTTTTATGTTTGATAGGACCAAGAATGCGTTGTAACAGAAGTGTTTCAAAGCAGACGTGTGGCGACTCAGCAGTTCAGGTACTGAAGTATTGATGAAGCTCACTGCTGGGTCCTTAGAGTTTCTCTGACTTAATTGAATCAGATTGTATCAGTTGTAAGACTAATAATAATAATAATCTAGTCTATTCATTTTCATCTTAATTAAGCAACCTGAACCCATTAAAACAACCTGCTGTATGCATGGCGGTTTTTATCCTGAATCCAAACTGTCTCCTTGGCTGGAGACAACGCTTGCCCGGCGCACACACGGCAGCAGCGGCGGCAGTTCATGAAGGTCGTCACTGAGCAGCTGGATGGGGCCTCGCTGTTCTCTGGTGTCTGCCCGAGCTCTTCAGATGTTCCACCGTACAGCGCAGAGCATCCATTATTCAGATGCAGCAGCCCTTTCGCTGACAGCTCCGGGAAAAGGATTGCTCCGACTTCTCACCCGGACTATTAATTCCACAGACCTCTGCAAGGGATTCCTGTTAGCCTTATTGAAAACTGTCGGTATAAGTCAAGCTTGTTGCAAACTCAGTGCTTAACCATTTCCTTTTTGCCCTCTGAAGAGCAATAAGTTGCCGTCCAGACACTGATTGAATCTGGTGGCTGGACAAATGCAAACCTGCATGCAGTCCTAATGGCATTTACTCGAACAAATCCTTAACATTATATCGTGAAGGCAGTGGATGCAAAAATACGCTGCTTAGAAAACTGAGAGGAGGTTTCAAAATGAATATCAAGAGGATCCCATAAGAACTGCTGGATAATCTGATCCTGGCCCTGCCCCGTCACTGTCAGTGTGTTTTAACACTCTTGGGTGACCATACACCCCTACTGAACAATCAATGTGGGGGCACTTTGATCCAGTTTGACCTGCTTCTGCTCATCCCCATAAATATATCAATTACTACTCATTCATTATAGAGTTTGCATCTCAAACAATTTTCATTGACTTTTCGTTTGCTTTTCTGATAAGCTTATTTAATAAAGTCAAATAACTTTATAATTGTAACACCAACACATGCATTATTTATTAAGCTACTTCAGAACCTTCCCATAAACCTTCTTCTATAAATATAACTCTTACATAGCTAATGTCAGTCCATACTACAGTCACAGTGTTAATGTTTTTAAATGTTTTTTAAATGCTGCTGGGACAGTAATGAGGATTTCCTGACGAAAACAGATCATTTCTAAGGATGTATGTCTTTTATTTGCATTCATCTTTCTGATAAAATATTGGCACAAAGTGTCTGCAGTAGAACACAGAAATCCCATCACAGTTAAACAGATTAATGTGCACGTCTTGGGACGTTGGATGAATGCTTGCACCTGCTAAAATGATTAAGTGGTGGGTGGCTTGCATTGAAATAAGGCTTTAATAAAATTATAATCAAGCATAAAACAGATGATAGTTTGCTAGCTGTAGGTGCTCATAACGTCCCAGTCGTAATTTTCCTCACAGATAAACTGTTGCTAGGCACTTAGGTGACTCCGCTGTTTAAGAGACTAGCCCACCAATGCAGGGACCCAAGTTTGAGTCTCAGTGTGCCTTCAGGCCAGGCAGGCCACATACGTAAGGGGCTCTGGCAAAAACAGGCTTTCTTGCTCAAATTTAAAACTAATTTAATGCTGGTGCTGGAGCTGAAACAATTGTTTTCTAAACCAGCATCCTGACAGTTTGGGAGGTCACAATGAAATATCTGTTCACAAAACGCAGCATATTTAAAGAAACATGATTAATTAATTAGCTTTACATAAGGGGCTTTATCTGAGCTTTGTTTGATCTCATCCTGGATCTTTTGTTTCTGGATGGTGACTAACTTCAGCAGCATAATAACATTCCCTGCATACCTAATCTGATCTGGGGCAGGTTAAGTTCAGGCTAAATGATCATAAAAAACTGTCAAACCAATCGGCTACCAGATATCACAACCCTGCAGCGTCAAAATGGTTTAAAAGTCTGGGAGCACTGTTCGTGCAAGGAAAGAACATTTCACATTTTTCCATTCCTTGGCTTTCAGTATTTTATATGAGAGTCATAGATTATCTGCAGAAAGAGTTTTAGATCTTTGCCAGCATTTCGAGAGTTACATGGCAAATTGCATATTGAGTTAGTAATATTGTTAGGAATTCCAAGTACACATACTGGCCATATTATTAGACAGAGAGATAGATCCCTTTATTAATACCAGAGGGGAAGTTGAGGAATCTACCCAACTTGTTGGTACATAGTTTATAATTCTAAGTTGGTTGTGCCCCATACAGATTTTCTTAAGTTCTCAGACCTTTCAGTAGTTTAGATGTTTTGTCCACAGGGCCTAAAAATTGCGTATTCACCTATTTAATAACTGAAGATAACTTATTCACCAAGTAGGCTCTTCTATGTGGAACACTAGGTATTCACTTATTCATGATGTTTGTTGCCCTCGAAGTAAAGTGCAAGTACTGCTTTATTAATGCTTAGCATTTATGTTGTACCTTCATTACTTCCTGAATTCATAGATTGCTCCTGCATGAAGGTGTGGTCATGATGTTTTACATGTATTAATTAAGTATTATTCACTCTTTAAATACTGCATGAATCAAACGTATATGGGAACCTTAGTAGTAAAGTGATTCCAAACACTATAAGAATCCAAACAGAATTTGAAGAACACTTATTGAGAGTGTGCCAGAAATACATCAACTGTTGAGTGGTTGAACTGTGGTGGCCTAGTGGTTAAGGTACTGGACAATGGACCAGAAGAACCAGGGTTCAAATTCCACCTCTGCCATAGTTGGGTCCCTGAGCAAGGCCCTTAACCCACAATAGCTTGGATTGTAAGACTGTATGAATTTTAAGTCGCTCTGGATAAGGGCGTCTGCTAAATGACATGAATGTAAATGAGCTGCTGTAAATGTAAACGACATGCTTGCGCTGTTGAAGTACACTACAGATACCTTCATAGCACCTTACAAATTAAATTAAGATTCTAAGAGCATAGCAATTAGCCAAGGGCTCTGAGAACCTTACAAGAAACCATGGACTAATGACAGGCTAACAAGGCTAACGGCTGATGAGCAGCGCTGCCAAGTTGGTGGTAGATTCGGAGTGATGCAGACTTGAGGCAGTTAGCTCAAAACAATAAAATGCTGCATGTTAGCATTTGTAGTTATTTACTTACATTGCATACAATGCATTTGGAAAGGCTTCAGACCTTTTTCACAATTTTGTTATTTTGAGGCATTGTTCTAAAAAACATCAATCTTCACTCAATAAACCATAATGAGAAATTGAAAACAGAATTATAAAAACGTTCGCAAATTTACATGGATATAGGAATTCATCCCCCGTGTTGTCACAATAGAAATTTAAATCTGGTTTCTTTCCATTTCTATTGATCATCTTTGGGATGTTTGTACACCTTGATTGGATGATTTGGAAGAACCAGTCCATATAATGCATATCAGGGCAAACACTAAGCCACGAGGAGAAAATAACTGGAATAACTCAGGAAAAGGGTTATGTACAAGATCTGGGGGAAGGCTATAAACATTCTGCTGCACTGAAAGTTCCCAAGAGTACAGTAGCCACCATTACTCTTCCATTTAAGATGTTTGGAACAACCAGGATTGTTCCTAGAGCTGGCTACCCCAACAAACTAAGTCATCAAGGGAGTAGGTCTTTAATATGAGAGGTGAACAAGAACCCAGTGGTCACTCTGGCCGAGCTCCAAAGACCCAGTGAGCAAATGGGAGAAACTTCCAGAAGGTTACTCATCACTGCAGCACTCAAATCTGAGTGCCCAGGCAAAAGCTTCTTCTCAGTACAAGACACATGAAAGCCTGTTTGGTATTTTTAGGTGCAGACGGGCTCTCATTTGTCTAGTACTAAGGAGAGGCTTCTATACTCTACAGGACGGTGTGGCTACCCAGTCTTAATATCAATTACCGCAAGGAATGAACCTGACTTGATCTGTTAATCCTGAGTGGCTGATGTTTCTCATTTAATGGACCACCATGACTATTTTAATCTCTTTTTCTGTGCACACTGGTGAAGTGCTGAAAAAAGCCCTTGACTTGAGAGAAATGTCACAATGGATATCAGTTAAGCTGAGTACTTTACATAACTCCACATGCACCCAAGAGAGAGAGAGAGAGAGAGAGAGAGAGAGAGAGAGAGAGCCTGCTGATCGAATAAATATGCTTTTTGTGGTGTTGCCTAGAGCTTTTGGAAGCACCTAAGGGCCCTAAATTGTTTAGACTTTAGATATACACACTCAAATGGGCCAGACATCAACGACAGGCCATCTTAACATTCACACTGGAATATATTTACTATAAAGGAAGTAGAACTACAGTCAGATTAAATAATACCAGGGGAATATCATCCGTCCAGAAGATCACTCAGCCATTCATTCATCCGTTCTTTTTTCCACAGTGTGTGACTGTAAGGTTTGAATTTGCCCACCCCCGTGTACATCTGGTGTCTAAATTGTGTAATCTTTACAGCCAATATGCAATTTAAAAAACATTATTTTGTATACTTGTGTTTTTTTAAATGTGTTTCTCGTGCCATGTAACGTTGCACTGAAAAAGAAATTAGTTTCCATTACTAACTAAATGTCGCTTAAATAAATAGTAATATATTAGGTTTCCAACCATATAAACATGTTGCTGTTCATAAAAATAAACAACCAAATTCCTTTGGATGGAGCTTTTTTAAATCAGCTATCATGATTGGTGTTATGCATTTTCATGTAGCACCGTTTAATCTCGGTGTGAAATTCAATGCTTTTCACATTCAGCTCATAATTGTTATGGGATGTGTTGGGACCCAAGTATGCGGGACTGAGGAATCCTACGGCGTATAATAATAATGGGGAAATAATATATAACCAAACTGAAAAGGGGGAAAAAAGGAGCGAAAGGTTCTCTAACATATGAAAACTAAAAAGGTAAAAGGCGCGCCGCTGTGTTGCATCCTAGGCGGGAGCAACTCATGAATAAATCATGATGAATGCCAGGGGGCTGCCCTTTATGGTCAGATATGGGGTTCGGCGCTGATAGCGACCCTATAACGGCTTATAGCGGCCATAGTCCACTTCACGTGCCACGAGTCCAGGCTTCAGCCCCTACCAGCCAAGACTCGAAGCGGCGGAATCCATACAGGACTGTGGGCGAGCGTGAGCTCGAGCGTGCATGCAGTGCGAGCGCGAATCGACTGCGAAAGGCGCCGAAGCGGCAAGGGAGCGAGCGTGGAAACCCCTAAAAGTGTCCCTCAAACACTAAATACCTCAGGGGTTTCCCTCGTACCCATCCGTCGGCACTAAAAGCCCCAGGACGTTACCAACTAGACAAAAAAATGAGCGAGCAAACGCCCAGCGTGTCAAGGCACGCCTGAGCACATGCGCAGCGGTGGTTGGGTGCATGGTGGAATGAAACGACCTGGCTACGAACACTGCTAGAACTCCTGCTTAAGCAGAGGGAGGCTCAGGTGTTCGTCATCAGGTCGTTAACTAGACACTGGTTATAAGCCGCCTCACCGATTGCTCTGTAACAGCAATCAGCCAGGCATAGATACTATCTATATCTATATTTATATCTGTAGATACTATAGATACTGCTCACAAAAATTAGGGCATATTTCAAAATGACGTCCCATAAAAAACATCCCCTAATTTGTATTTCTCTTAAACCACAGAAACCGATTCATCGTGATATTCACTTTTATGTTTTACGAGTCACAAGCGATTCCTTCTCAGACACTTTCCTGGAAATTTGGAGGGACCCCATTTCCAATCCCAGATACCTTTCCGTCCCAGATGAACTATCAGTGAGGTAAGTGATGCAGAGGAACACTTTCATAACTTCTTACATAGATAAGAGGGAAAAATAAAATGACTTTACCTGGACCACATGTGAGAAGAGTTCTCTTAGAGAAAATACTCATGCTATGGTAGGTTGTTATTCCCATAATCTTATAACTAAAACTCTACTTGTGTGCTTGGATGTTTTGTGTCTTTGTACTTTTGTATATGTAGATGCGTCTAACTCGTTCCCTAAAAGTCAGACCTTTTTATTTTGTTCTCAAACGTCATTTAAGCAGAACCGTCTTTCTCCCACAAGCCTATTGTTTTCTGTAAATGTTGTGCAGTTAGGAAGAAAAAACTGGATCAGGAACATCTGCATCTTTCGTTTATGGAAATGAATGATGTCTTTTGGAGTGGAATCTGATTTCCTTTCAGAAAATGAAGAAAATATTATGAACATTAAGCTGTTTTTACTAATACAGGTTTTTTATTAGGTTCTCACTGATCAATCCCATCAAGCTCTACGGTTTCACATTACAACAGAGATTTTCCACTAGACTTAAGTGGTCTTCAGTTCTATTCCCAATTGGATTCTGTTATAAGCCCTACTATAAAATCGAATGTTTTAACGATTACGATTTTCCATTTGATATGTTCTCGTTAAGGCAGTCTTTTAAAATGTTGTGTTAGTTCTTCGTCCGTTTATAGTAACTTGCCTGTGCCAGGTTCAGCCAAAGATTCAATCTAATGCGCAACTCACGAGGTGTCAAAGATAAATCTGTAGCCAAAAAGCCACTTATTCTTTAATGTGTTCCGATACAGAAGGTAATCACTGGATAGTAGTAATTCAGCCGTGACTGGTAAGATGTGTAAGACTGGTGAGTTTGTAATGATTTCCATGATGTTTTTCACAAGGATTTGTCTTACGTAACCAGAACAGTTGTCCAAAGTAAGCATTTTTGTAATTAATAAACCAACTATATTGAGCAAGCCCAGAATTCATTGATTCATTAGTTGCTTACCTGATACATTCCAGCTGTAAAGGGTAGGAGAATAAAAAACGCAGAAAGGGGAATAAAACCCAGAATCCATAAAAGTGTCACAATTCAAAGTAAAAAACCATATTTAAACGTCTCAGATATATCACAAAATTAGAGAGACACTTAATAAATTGTTCCTTAACGTAAAGTTAATGTAAGGAACTTTATGTAAATAGTCTCAGGGATGTTTTTGGCCAAATAAATTAAATTGTAGGTGCCATGTACATGTAACAGGGCTGGATCTCACACAGTCCTGCGTGTGTCTCTCATCACACCTAATTACCAGAGAGATCCAACTGTAGAAAAATGGTACGTAAACATTTCATTGACCCTGCTGGTTATGACGTCTGCTTCAAAGGGCTCTGTACAGCATCCCCCACAGTCCCGTGTTTGTTTATGTTATTATGTCCCGCATGAGTTAATACCTAACGGCCAGGTGGATTCACCTGTATAAAAGGGCAAGGTGTCTGGTATAAGGTGTATGTTAGGGGTGTCAAAGACAGTCAGACTGTCATATCTACATCCCTAAGGGATGGTTTCACTTTCCAGAAATATTATTCGTAAATTATTCGAAGAATTGTATTCGAAATATGAAAAATTGCAAACTTGAAATAACAATTTTTTTAAATGACCTGAATTTCATTTTAGGTCAATAACCACATCAGGATATTTAAAAAAACTTCCATAATTTGCTGCAGGTTATTTAGACATTTTCTTTAAAACATTTCTGCATAATACTGTCGTTAGAACATTTGTCTTCCATTAGAATTTCTCATGTACTTCAGAGTTTTAAATGTTATGCATTTATTAGACCAATTTCTTTTGTCCATACATAACTAAATAAAAACAATATTTACATGTTAAAAGTTCAAACTAGACACCACAACGTAGCAGAAGAGACAGGCCACTAGATCAGGCAGTTTGGACCTCAAGCAGACTGAAAGAAAAAAAATACAATGTGCTTGTGGACCAATAGCAATGTTTTCTTAAGAGAGATGCTACTGGCGTGGGCCTGCATTTGGCACACTTTGGACACCCCTGGTGTATTTATTCATGCTGTATGTTAATACCATTGTCCTGTTAGATTATTAGGATTGTGTTATGATTGTGATTATGAAGAGTCTTATTTTGTGCAAGGTTTGCGGTTATACATTTATGGTCAGACTTCCTCTTCCAAAACGACTTACATTTCAGCTGAGCTGTTTTTTTAGGGTCCCTAAAAGCGGCAGGCTGGTTGGGACTCATAACTCCAAATAGTATTACAGAACCTTATCCACTATACCAGTATCCTTCACATTTCTATTTTACATCTAGTCACTGAGCAGATACTTCAAGCCATAACTGATATAAAATATCATAAAAATATGATTTACTTAGTAAAGCCTAGTACTGGGAACTCCCAATATACAACATATAACTGTCCTAATTTATATAGCACCGTTTAAACTCATAACCATCTCAGTATTTATCCAAAGCCTTACTCACTGAGCCATCTTAATTCCTTAAATAACTATTTCCCATCCAAGTACTGACCTGGCTTGGCCCCACTTAGTTTCCAAGAATGAACAGTAATAAACTCTAGGCTCCTCTGGTGCACATTAATGCCCAAGTCCACTCTTTGCAATCATTTATTAACTATAAAGCAGAAATTTATTGCCATTTGTGGCATTCTACGCCAGTGACATTATGTTAAAATATGTAAATGGTGGACCTTCTTATATATTCTGATTCGTCAACACAGACACCTGGATCCAATCAAAAGCAAGTGCCTACCAAAACATGAATAAATGCATAAACAGTAATTTGGTCTACTCGTGCATATTCATGTCATTATTGCAACTGTGTCCTCGGATAGAAAAAACATCACTGAAGTCATCTGAAGTGCTACCAATGTGACCTTTTATACTGTAAGTTCTTCCCATGTAATTATCCACACTTTCTGCTTTCTGATTTTCCTAAATGTGATGCAGTTTGGGTTTAATGATGGTGGAATACAGGTGAGAAGGTGAGATGATGGAGATGTCAGTTTGTGTTCAGGAGAAAGTGTGTTTCGGTAGCATTCAGAATCCACTGCACTGAATAATGGAGAAAGGCCTGGGTAATCCACCAGAGCAGAGAAGAGAAAAGGGTAAAGGTAGGAGGAGAGGACAGGCCGAGGTTAGGGTAGAATAGTGAAGAGGCATCCTGCAGTGAGAACAGCGAGTGAGGAGTAACTTCGTTTCCTTTTTTGCCGCAGGGAAAGAGTCATCCATCCCATAATATCCTCGAGCCAATTAATGAGTTCGGCGTAATTACTTCTCGCAAGGGATATGCCCAAACGTGGCAACGCTGCCTGCTCAAATCACAAACTGAGTAAAACTTACACACATTCAGCTGAATTTAGTGAGGAGTACTGCTGGTAATTTGCCCTCATGTTCATTCAAAGGCAATTTAAAATATCAGTCAGAAAGATGAATGAAATCTGAATGTGAGGGCTGGAGCACTTTGTCTTTTTAAAGTGAGTAAGTAGAAGAAATCATGGCTGTTCTTTCACCAGTCACATAAGAAGCAAGATTCCCTACTGCAACACGCTCATGTGAACATGTAGACCACATCTTGTGGGGATCGGCTGGTTTTGGTCAGTCTAGTGTATGAGAAAACCAAGCAACGTCTCAGAGAAAATTTCACTGCTTCATGCCACTTTTTATTTTTCATGTATGTTACATATGTTGCTCCTGGGTCTTTTCTGTGTGGAGTCTGCATGTCCTCCCCGTCTCTGTGTGGGTTTACTCTGAGTAATCCAGTTTACTCCCACAGTTCAAAAGACATGCATGTTATGTAACTGGTGTCTCTAAAGTGGCCTTTAGTGACCCAAGGGTTGTTCCTGCCCTCGGGCCCAAAGTTGCCGGATGGGCACCGGCTAGCCCGCGACCCCGTGTGGATAAAGCGGAAAATAATAAATGAATGAACGAATGAATTTATGTTACATATTACAAGATACAGAACAGACCATGAAGGTCTGATGATGCGGGGCTTAAGGGATTGGTGCCTGAAACACCAGAGTTGGTATGTATGTGTTAATAACATCTGCCTCTCTGTAGTCGCTTGAGTTACAGGGCCCACTTGAGGATGGGACCGGCCTATTTTGTATTATTTTTTTTCTATTTTAGTTCATATACTAGACTGGATAATATAATAGACTGGACTTTAGAGAACATCACGTGCGACATTTGTTATATAATGTTCCCTAGACAACAGGTTCATCCAGTGCCTCGCTTATTTATAGCTACACTGCTCACAAAAATGAGGAAGCATTTGATTTTATTTCATTAACCAAGATTGGCAGATCTTGCTCAAGTTAAAGCAAATGAAAAGGCAAAGAAAGCTGTTAAATGATGCGAATGAGATGCAAATTCAATTATTATGATTGAGTAGTAAGTGACATATTCATGGGGTGAAAAAAAGCCGGTCAAACTAGACCCGAGTTCCTCCACATTGGCTGTTCAGTAGGGTGTATGGTCACTCAAGAGTGTCAGAACACACCTACAGTGATGGGACAGGACTAGATTGTCCAGCAGTTCTTATGGGATCCGCTTCGTATTCGTTTTGAACTCTCCCCTCGTTTTTGTGAGCAGCATAAATGCATTTATTGTACAGTTAAGACACTTTGGGTGGGTGTTGTTTGACCTTGGCAGTATTAGCATGCGCTAATAATATTATTTATGAATGACGAATACAGAGCGCCTTCTTCAGTATGCAGAGAAGGGTTTAGATCACTATGAGCCACCCCCCTGATGAATATTAGAAAATCTGATTGGTCAGATATCTTTTCATTTTCTTAATTACCCTGTAAAATTACCCATGATACAGATACCCATGTAGACAGAAGCCATTTTAATGAGACGTTGGATGGGTTAGTAGAACTTTCAGCCAGAGATGCGTCCTATAGCAACCTTAAAAAATGCTTAGCGCTTTGATGTTTTTGATTTGACTCAATTCATAAATATTTATATGACATTTTTAATGCACTTGTTGGACACCCCTTTTTTGAACACACTGCTCTTCAGTTACAGGGTCCACTCAAGGATGGGATAGGTCTCTGACATGTGAAGCAGACCAAGCATCATATATTATATAAACTGCAGAGAACCCACTCAAAAAAGAAATATTACTGCAATTTGTGTGCATACATTTTAACACTTAATGAGTAGCCTGTGCCAAAGTTTGGGCACCTTTCCTGTTCATCCGCTAGTGAGAACTGCAGTGTCACTTGAATGGTTTGTTAAAATGTGCAAAATGCGTAATATAGCCAGAGGTGCCTAAATTAAGGCCCCCAAGTACGACATTTCCCAATTAGGGACAAAATCTGTATGAGAGTGCAGTAAAGATCTTTGAAAGTGACTCTAATCCGTCCACATTCTCCCAAAGCAGTTATGAAGACATGCATGTTAATGATTTTACCGAGCACCAAATATCACTTCTTTTCTGTTTTATCTTTTGTTTCTTTTTATGTCTATTTCTGTCTGCCAGGAAGCCAGACTTGGTCAAATGGAGCCGTCCCGCTTGACTTCATTATCCTGCTCGCAATGACCAGAGGGATTAATTTATCTCAGTTCTTTGTTTTCATCGTGCAGCACTGAACCAAAACCTTAAGACCACGAAGGAACTATTTTAATTTTGCTTTTGCAACATGACAGTTTATTTGAGAGATGCTGAGTGAATCTATTTATGTGATAAAACACTTTAAGGTACAAACTCACTAACAGCACATGGACTGAGGGGTTTGTGTAGAGTTCATGCCACTTTGACTCTTCTGTTTTCGGCTGCAATTAGTGAATCTAAAGAGACATGAGCAGTTCTAGTGTAGTATAACTCAGACATGTAATTGTATTTTGTTAGTATAAACAAAAATCAGCCACCATAAACTATGTCATTAACTTGTGGAATGAATGTCACGGGGTCTGTCTAGCATGCAACGCTCCAATCCAATCCGTGCCTATGCCGAGGGGTTTCTGCTGAACCAATATTGTGTCTGTCAGACTCAGTAATTACTAGGGCTAGTAGGAGGATTTGGAGCACAGGGACCAAATTCGATCTGCTGTTTTAATTCCCAAGTGCTAGGAGCAGCAAGTGGACAGAGACTGGCCGACATCGCTCAGGCTAACCCAGTGATTTGGTCTAGACCCGAAATTGAAAGTGTGAAAGAGAAACGAGCGTGTAGTGAATAGTACTTATTAAGACAGATCCACAGGGTCGATGGAATGGAGCAGAAATTGCATCTGGGTGTTTGGTTAGTACACTAATCACATCAGGTAAGCTTATCACGTCCAATCATTTCTGATGTCGTACTGTAACTACATGACATTCCTTCAGGACCAATATATAATAATAACATATGACTCCAGCACTATATGGGCGTCATTGTCACAGATACAGTGAACACAGCACGCCATCGGCCCATTTACCTCCAGTCTTGCCTAGCCGTATCAGATCACGTCCTTCTGGCAGCATTCATTTTCTTGCCGTAATTAATTGATACAGTATTGTGCGCTCTCGGCTGACCTTTTTCAAACGAGCCGTATGAAGTATGCGTTGCCCTTTTTCCTGGGCTATATTACGACAGGAACTGCACGTTGTAGCGCATTCATCCACTCTTAAGAGCTAAATATTTATTTGCTGATGAAGGCTGCTTATATATGGGGTTGCATGTATGTAGGTGGCTGACATTTCTGTTTCAGGTCAATTCAAAGCTCATTTATTTAAGCTGTCCAGCCACAATGAAGCCATTTCAACCAACGTCCGTTCACTTTAACGGCAGAGGTCTTATAACTCATACCTATATCATGAATAGAATTTATAATATGACATAAACATCTGTTCCGTAATCAAACCTGGTGAAAATCCATGAGAGGTTAATAGCAGCAGAAGTTCAGCATTCACTTTGAAAGCTCACCTTTGGATTAGAGACTGTTCTAACTTGGTTGATGTGCTTAGAGACTTTTTGTGTCAATTATAAAAGTGTATATGTAAATGATGTTCATAAGTCTAAGTACTCCTAAGTAGTACTCCTTTGCCAGTTCACCCACTGCCTGTATATTCTGGTACCTGTATGTAAGGGTGCTACCTGCATTGTGTAGACTTAAGGGTTATTTTGGTGCTCCTTTGATCGTTCTGTTGATACACATCAGTGCAAACTTAATTTCAATTAACTATCTTTAATCTGCACTTTTCTTCTCTGTGATCTTTAGCTGTTCATATACCTGTACTGAACTTTAGATGAACTTTTAAAATTTCAGATGTTTTAAGATGTAAACAGGTTCATCCGGTGCTTTGCTCATTTTGCTCAGCTTTATGCTGTACATTTGCTGTACATTTACATAACATGGCATGCTTTGCGTATTCGGATGATGCCGATCATTGTGACTTTCTCAGATTAGCCAGTTTGGGATGGATTTAAAGACGCATTTTGTTATTTCTTAATTTAAACTGACCCGAGATTAAGAACTTTCCCCATGAGCATTTATAAATGTGGTTATCATTTATTCCCACGTAGTAACTATTACATGTGTGTTGATTGTTATCTAGCTGTGCGCGTATTCCTTCATGAACCCTTCTATTGTGCTGTACACACACATACAGACACACACACACACACAAACACACCATCCTGATGCTAACCAAAGCCCTCTGATATAGTATGCCCTACTGGTTTATGCACAGCAGCTGCTGCTCTGTTTGCTCAGGCCCGATGTTAATCACCAGCACAGAGCCAGGCCAAGGCTGTTAATTACGATAATTAAAGCCAGCATTCATTTGGTGCTGTTGATATTTCAGCCCAAGCAAACCTGCATTTAGTAAATCAAAATGGGTGGATATTGCCATGGATTTTAAGGAATTGATGGATTTTCTCTAACAGGAGCAGCTGTTATTCATGCGACCTCACATTAAGCTGCAGTGTGACAGAGCTAGACATCAGATTCAAGAGTTTTTACCAGTTCAGGGCAGCTGGTAATCTAAAATTCGACTTTTTATGTTGAGATGATTGAGCTCCGTATTAAAGCACTGCCATTATTCCAATGAGGTGCGCTAGTGTTTTTGGTAATAAAGCTAGTGGTTCTGCACTTCCAATGGAAACATTTATACTCCCAGCTTTAATGTTGCATGGTGCAAACCAGCTCCCTGTTTGACTTAAATATTGGATCTGCATAATATGAAAGTGTCAAACTGTGAGGGGAAATCCAAATCCAAAAGTGCCACACATGGACGGAGAGACACAAGGCTGGAACGCTAAGAAACAGGCATTCCTGGGATGGGCAACGATAATTAAAAGCAGTATACATTTGGCCAGCATGGTGCAGTTCAAGGTCTGGTGGAATCTCCTATTCTTTTTATGGTATATAAAATAATAATAGTTTTCAAAAGCCTTTTCACAAAGCTTATAAAAACTTATATTTGTATTTACATTTCTGCACAGATTTGGCATGGTTAAATACCCAAAGTGCTCAAAAGCATATTTTGTTTTACCCTTCTGCTTTGTTTTTGGTGCTTGATTGGATTGTGCAGGTCTACTAAACTATGCCGAAGTTTTGTTTTGCTAAAGGTTCAACAGTTGCCAGGTAAAAACTAAATCCCAGAACATCTGCAGCAGCATTAAATCCAGAAGGGTAAACAAACTAGGACTGAAATGCAGGAAGAGGTGCAAGGGAGGAAACTGAGGGGATACAAATAGAGAACACACAAACAAATAAACAGACAAACAGACAAAAAGAGGCAAAAATAATGTATGTATACCCATATACATATATTCAAATATATATCTTAAAAAAAGAACATTTTTTTCAATAATGTTCACCTATTTATTCATGTATTTTTTGTGCTGATGATTAAGTTATTTACTGCAGTGTTTGAATGAGATGTTTCCAAGCTGGGTCTGAGGCGGCGTGTCTGATGGGTTCTGAGAGTGTTTCTAGAGAGAGATTTTTCCAGTCGATGATATTAATGTTATTTTTTGTTTTCTGTTCTTGAGGATGATTTTCTTGCCTGTAACTAGCGACATCAAGAGTATTTTTTTGTTTTCTGTTGTTGTGTTAGTGATTGACGTGTCTCCTAATAGGCATAGTGATGGGGTTGGGTGGATATGAGTGGTTAGGGCACGAGATAGGAGGGTGGTAACTTCTTGCCAAGGGTCAATGTTAAACGAAAGAGGCATGGCCGAGGTCAAAAATAAAAAAGAGACAAGGTGTCAATGTCAAACACAAGAGACAGGGTCACGGACCAAAATATAAGCGACAGGGCCAAGGTCAAAAATAAAAGAGACAAGGTGTCATATCTGAGCTTCCCAGGGTGCACAGCCCGGGTACGATGGCTGGCATAGGTGGTGTTTGCAGAGGGAGCTGTTTGTCATGAATCACAAATATGACTTTGACAAATCCATCCTCCAGGAATCACAATGGCAGACTACTGATGCTTTGATGAAGGAGCTACACATGCTTTGTGGCTTCGTAATGCCGCTCCCTCAGCTTCGTTTCTACAGCTGTGAAGCCTGGACCAAGGGCTTTGTGAGAACGTAATTGCATCCACCAGTCACAACATGCATGCCATGTTCTTATCCTGACCTTTTATAGGACCACAGTACCCTTGCCACTGTAATTATGGAGGCACAGTCTATACTTTGATGTATAATATCTATAATTCGGCTCCATTCTTATTTTAGAGTGGCAAAGTCCCTGTTCTCGGAAACTGCTTGTTTGTGTTTTGTGCCAGTTTGTCATGGTTGGGTTTTGTCCAGCTCATTGGTTGCACCTGCCCCATTGGTGCAATGTGCTAGCATGACAGATGGCATGGTCAGCTGGTGTCCTACCTTAGTTCCTTATCTCAACGGGTCACCTCAACACGACCCTGGATTTAAAGTGCAACACGGACTCTGTAATCACCTTCATTCCAGTATGTGCACAAATATTCCCCTGCTGTTCTAAAGTGTGTGAAAGATGTTATTTGCTACAGAAAAATAGTCTTAATAGTGTATAATAACTGAGAATTTACTGTAGACTGGGATTTTTAGTAAACCTGTACGACCACATGTTTCGATACACCTGCAAATTCAGCTACTTCCTTCGCACTGTGGAACTGTGTGAACAGACCCAAATGCACTCAGTGTCACTCATTAACATCAGCCCATTTTCCACACATCAACCGAGACACCGCAGTGTACCACCTCTTCTCAATTTATGAATCCCATTGCACACTCCACATTTACAGCACATTTACAGCATTTAGCAGACGCCCTAATAAAGAGCGATTTACAACTCATATATTCTTACAATTCAAGCCATGGTGGGCCTTTAAATTAAGGGCTTTGCTTAAGGACCCAACTGTGGCATCTTGGCAGAGTCCAGTACCTAAACCGCCGTTTATTTATAGCCCGACCATCCTCGTAAAACGCCATCTGCAGGAACCTGAAGTTACTACCACGTTAAGCACATTTTTGTCTGGGGAGGATATTTACACAGATTAGATCCTAGATTTAAAAAAAAAAACATATTTAATTCAAATTAACACAAATCTTTCATTACTCGTACAGTAGCAACAAAAGCTACCCTTTACAATTTTTTGTTATATTCTGTTCTGTTCCATTTCATTATTTTCTATTTTTTGTTGTCCAATCCATTCCAGTTTACTCTACAGTAGTATTTTATTATACTCTCCATTTCATTCGGATTATATTTGAACCTTTTTCCATTTACTGTGTTCCCTTCTGTTTTCAGCTTAGTCTATTACGTAATACCTAATTATGTATTATTTTATTATTCGCAACCTCAGTCACAATGTCATTTTGTTTTATTGTTCTGTTCCATTTTGTAATTTTATTTTGTCATATTAATTTCTATTCTGTTTAAGTATTTTTTTTTGTATTGTGTGGACCTACTACATTTACAGATTCTCTTGTCTGTTCTTTTGTCCCCAAGCAATTGTGGGTTAAGGGTCTTGCTCAAGGACCCAACAGTGGCAGCTTGGCAGAGGTGGTACGCTAACCCTGGACTTTCTGGTGCACGGTCTAGAGATATCACAATTCAACTTCTTGTTTTACCTCAATTTATTTTGGTTAAGGCCATATGAGGGGGTGTGTATTGGATCGGGGTCTGGAACCTCACCCGGAATTCACTCCATTCAACATTTGTGTTACGAGCCCCACTCAGGATTCAGACTGCTCGAGAACAGCTTTATTGTTAATATAACGTGTGGCCACGCCAGTATTCCTTATGCCACATTTGCCGTACAATATTTAGAGAACACGTCTAATCACATTTCATTCTCCATAGCAATCAAAGATCTAGTAATTTCCACTGGTGTTCAGCTGTTTAAATCATATGATCCCTGAATATTATGCCCACTCGACACTCTGTAATTTGCTAACCCACCACTATGAGGTAATAATACAGTATATAAAAATACACATGAGCCTGTCTATTGAGGATAAGCTGTACATACGCTTTTGCAGTACAAACATTCATTCATTCATTCATCCTTTATCCTCTGCTTAATGCACACGGGGTCGTGGGCCAGCCGGTGCCCACCCGGCAACTCTGGGCACAAGGGCAGGAACAACCCTCGACGGGGTACCAATCCATTGTAGGGCACACAGTCACACACTAGGAACCACTTTTTAGAGACAGCACGCATGTCTTTGGACTGTGGGAGGAAACCGGAGTACCCGGAGTAAACCCACATAGACACGGGGAGGACATGCAGACTCCATACAGAAAGGACCCAGGCCGCTCCACTCTGGGACTGAACCCGGGACCTTTTTGCTGTGAGGCAGCGGTGCCGCCCACCGAATGTGTATTACTTAATAAACTCAGTATTACCTAATATTAAAAA
>JAUZST010001148.1:0-44643 GCA_034779995.1 Parotocinclus haroldoi | reverse complement strand
TTAAAGTAAATGTAAGCATCACTGAAATGTTTTATTTACCGCCATTACAGAACAAACAAAACAAAAAGTAATGTACGAAACGTTTGTTTCTATCGTAGGTTTTACAAAGACTATAGTGACCTCTACTGGTTAGTTCTGATATTGCACCTGTACTGCTCTATCTACGCTGCTCACAAAACTAGGGCATGATTTCGAAATGTCTGACAATTTCGCTCGTTTTTGTAAGCAGTACAGTTAATCACCTTTTACCACCATGTTTTTTCATGTTTTAACACCACCTATCCTGGGCGGTTGTGTTCAGAGGAGATGCTAGCAATAAGCAAAAAGTTTGACGTTCATGAAGTAGAGCACTCACGAAAACTAAACTACAATCCAATTATTTTATCATTGAATTACTTTATATGTATACTCATCCTTCATAATTTAGATATTTGCACAGAGATACACAGAGAACACACTCTCTAAGGGCCACTTTAGAGGCACCTATTAACCTTACACGCATGTCATTGGACAACACTGGAGTACCCAGAGTAAACCCACACAGACACACAGACTCCACACAGGAAGGTTCATGCTGGGATTGACCTTTGTCTAGCCCGGGACCTTCTTGCTGTGAGGCAGCAGCGCTGTCCTACAAGCCACTGTGCTGTCCTGTCATGAAACAAATATTTATTTTATCCTATATTATACCTCGGTTTGTCTAATTCACAGATATTATAAACGTGACAAACACTTACATTAAAAAAATCCACAAAGAACACACAGCACAACAAAATCTGAAAAAAGCCATAACACAATAGCACACACCCTGCATCCAGTTGTAGCTCTAAATAGAGGTGGATGCAGGTGGTAATCAGGCGTGATAGTATGCAGACTGTTGAAAGTACTCACGCTGTTAGACACTATTAAACAAACTAGTGTGCAGGGCCATTAGCGCCCTTGGCCTATATATTAGATTAGCTCACACGACAAAGGTAGTGAATAACAAGCTAACTTATACCCTGAAATAAACTGTATGAATAATTCCACACCTCTGTAGCTGCCGTGCTACATTATTTATCCTCTAAGCAAAGACTGACCTTTTCCTAACATAACGATGTAAACATTCAAATCAACGTAAAGCAAATGCAAACTTTTAGCAGGGATGATGTCAAATGTGTGGATGCGTCTGATGTGCAGCAGACCGAAGTGTGTTAGCGGAGCCAGGTGGTGCAGTGGCAAGGTCAAAAGCCTTTCTACAAATACTGAAAAGTCATTTTTAAGTCGACTGGTTTAGTTTAACTCTAATTCTGCCCAATGGCTGGCATTTACTGTTCTCTCTTCTAACTATAGTTAGTCATATTAAACTATTCATCATGAATATTGGTCAGTCAAAGCAACTTTATTTTATTGTTCTGTTTTTGTGTTTTGTGACACAAATGGAATATAAACAAAATATTATGGATTTTGTATGAAGAAGGCATCAATAAGATACAGTGACACAACAACACAAAGGTTTCTGAATGATTGTAATATTAGGGGCCAGCGAGAGTATTTTTGAGTGTTCTAGTAGGATTTATTAATATTTTAAATTATATAAAATGTGCTCACTGTGGAGGACACCTTGCTTTATAATAAACTGTTTCTTAAATTATATTTATTGTATATATGTGTAATATCCGGGGGACAGAAATGGCACCCATTTGGTGCAATGGCTCCTCTGTTATAGAGAGGAAGTCCCATAACTGTGTAGGTGCAGTGGCTAGGGTTAATACTAATACTGAAAAGCCACGATGAAGTCATTGTTAGATTAGTTGAGTTGACTATGTCAGAGGCAGGTTGCATTAAAAAGAAAACCTTACATGACTTTTGTGGTGCAGTGACAAGATTCAATAGTCCTTTTACAAATCCTGAAAAAACTGTTTTAAGTACGGTTAGGCTGCTTTTTTACCCTGTCAATGGCAGAATACTACAAAGTAACAAAGAAAAACCCCACGTGACTTCTGTGTTGACGTCCTATTGCTTTGGTTTATTATCTAATGGGCAGCATATTTCACTTATTTCATTTTTGTTTGACAGTGACACGGTTAAGTAACGCTTGAATAATGGAGACAGTAATCCTGACCTTAAAGTGATGTCAAACATTCCAATGGAAAACATTCTCAGAGGAGTGAAGGTTATTGTAGCAGCAAAGTTGACATAACCACCATTCTAATACTCACACTTTAGAACTCAGTATGTGTATGGGCACACGCATTGCTCCGAATATAATTTAACACACCACTGTATAAAAAACAGCTCTAGGATGTCCAACTTTGTGCTTATAGAAAAACCCAGATCCAAGCTTACAAGCTCCAAGTTACAGTTGATATCATCTGCAGATTCTATTGTATTTTGGGGTGTTCTTTCTCACTCACCTGCACATCACTATAGCTTCATACAGACCTTTTTGGAATAGTGCTGATCTTTAACGGAGCCTTAGACTGCAGTACACTCTGCTGGTGGTTTCTGGTATTGCACCAGGATTTAGCTCATTTGTAACTACTGTACTACCTAGTTTAAAAGTAAAGGAAATCATTCATTTGCTTTACCCTCTTAATCATGTTCAGCACAGAGTTGGAACCTAACCTAGAAGGGCACACACATTAGTAAACCTTAGTAACCAGTATCCCATTCATCTATCCATTATCTTCCTCTTCCACACAGGGTCACAGCCAACTCTGGGCGCAAGGGTAGGAGCAACCTTAAACACTCACACACATAGTCACACACTAAGGGCCACTTTAGAGACACCAATTAACCTAACCCACATGTCTTTAAACTGTGGGAGGAAACCCACGCAGACATGGGGAGGACATGCAGACTCCACACAGAAAGGACCCAGGCCGCCCTGCCCTGGGATTGAACCCCCGGACCTTCTTTCTGCACGGCAGCGGTGCTACCCACCGAGCCACCAAGCCATTTTTTTTTATAAAAAATATAAAATAGTTTATAATAGTATAAATAGGAATAAAAAGTTTATTTTAAACAAAATACAATAGTATTAAAAATGCAACCAAATGGATCAATAGAGAATATAAACTATACCACATGATAATACTGAAAATAAATAAAATGTTGAATAAAATAGCTGAATGACTAAAACATATTGCACAGTAATATGCATAGTAAGAATTACTGTTTTGCACAGCATAGTAATGTACTAAATGTTTTCAGACTGCATATTAATTATTACTATTATTTACAAGAAAACAAGTTCAGTCAATCTTTAAAACAATTGTAAAGCAAACTGCAGTAGTGACATCAAATATGTGGTTGTGTCTAAAGTATTATGGTCTGGAGATGATGGTGTTTTTATATACATACATTTATATAAATACAATGCTTACAAAACTTAGGGGATATTACAAAATGAATACGAAACTATTGAGGAAAAAAAGCATTTGATTTGAATAAATTACACAAGAAAAGCAAATGAAAAGCAAAAGAAAGTTGTCTGATTATGCAAATGAGGTGCAAACTCAGTTATGATGACTGAGTAGAACGTGATACATTCCGGGGGTGAACAGAAGCATGTTAAACTGGGCTAGACTGCCCCACATTGACTGTTCAGGAGGTTGTATGGTCACCCAAGACTGCTAAATCACTCTGACAGTGATGGGGCATGGACAGGATCAGATTGTCCTGTAAGTCTTGTGGGTTCCTCTTCATATTCATTTTTGCAAGCAGTGTATTAATCCACCTATTTGGTGACCTCATAAGCTGGGTAGTCCAGTCTCACAATCAGTGTCAGATCCAGGCAGGACAACCAAGCAGAGAGGAAAGATTGCATCCTGTTGACAAGGCAAAGTTATAGGGACAGGCACTGGGTAAGGGCGTGTCCCCGCCTCCTGTCACCGGTCGGGTGGAAACAGGCATTACAGCTATTGTTCCTGTCTTGGCTAGCTCAGTCAATAATAGCTCGAATAGATTACCTTCTTTCATAGGCTGATACTACACAAACACACCCAATAACACACACACACACACACACAGCTAGGCGATGTGATGTGATGTGAGAAGAATGTCAGGAAATGCATAGAGACGTCGTGGAGAACGAACATGGCTTGCTTGGACAGGTCCCTAATTTTAAGAGATGCATTTGGCCAACTGTGAGTCAGAGTCAGGCCATACAATCCAAAATCTGATGTCTCCATCAAAATATGCAGGCCGTTGTAACAAAGAAGAAACTGCACACTAATACCCATGATAGTGGATTTCCATGGATGAATACTGTAGAGAAGTTGTGTGATTAATCTTGTAATGATCATGACCATGAGTGTGGGATTCTCAAACTTAATCAAACGCAGCTTCTATTATAGCACTAAGCAATGTGTGTGCGAATGGTGTTTTTAAACTTCCTCACCTGTAATTAAATCATAGTAACACTCAACCTTGTGTAACGTATTGCTTTCTAACATGCCAACAAAAATAACTTGATTAAATACATCAGTGTGTAAGAAATAAATGGGTAACTAATTAATTCATTAAAGTCAATCATTTGCATTCCCTCTTAATCTAATTTAGGGTCTCGGCCAGCCAGGTGTTTAACACGGCACTCAAGATAGGACCCGAGAGAGGGCAACAATGCATTGCCATGTTTGGGAACAGTTTTCTTAGAGGGGACCAGCAAAATATCTCCCCAATTTTGATATTTGGTCCCCACAATGTAATATGCAAAATAAAATATGCCTTCTGTTTCAGGACCTCAATAAATTAGCAGTGTATAAGGCAGTGTATGCATTGATTGAGTTCTATTGTTTACTTATGCTTACTTAAACACAAGATATTAAGCCATGCAAAAAACAATATAATAATTAGAAAGAAATGCGACTTAACATATTATTCTCATATTTCAGTGTTTTGGCTTTTTAGCTGATACTTTGGTTTTCATTTTTGTTTGGTTATTATCACTAACCTACTTAGGACCCATGGTGACTTATTTGCACTAATATATATTAAACATAAAACACACACACACACACGCACGCACACTGAGCTCTGCGTGAGAGCGATTGTTTTGGCCCAAATGGGCATACAAGTTACACGTGTCGTCTCATACGTGTTGCTGAGGTATGATGGAAATTTCAGATTTGATCTATTTAAAAAAATACTTAATCCAGTTATGATGCGTTTGTCACAGGTGTGCAAGGACTTCGAGTGTGTCTCAGTGAACAGTTTCAACCAGAGGTCTTCCAGTCACAAATGAGCCACACCTTACAGCCATTTCTAGACGAGTAGATGAGTTGATTAAATACTTCTTTCTGATATGTTCCAACCTTGACACCTTGTGGATAAGCCTGGATAACTCTTATTCTGATCGTAATAAGAATATTTATATTATATTTCATCATTATATATGGTATTTGTGGCCAAACATTGCCGTGGTACTGGTTGAGTGCTGACAGTGTCTTTTGGACAGGTCACATGGCCGAGGGGAGTTTGGTGCTTCCAGAGTGACCCCTGCTGGCTCTGTAATGTAAATGTAATTTAAACCTGTACCCTGTATTCACCAATATGCTTGTGGTTCATAGTTATGATTTTACTACTACTAACATATCCATAATTATTTCAGCCAGTATCATGTGAATAGTTCTAAACGGCACTGCTCTCGGTTGTGCCAGTAGGTATAAAGTGTAGAAACACAAACAGCAGCAAGAATATCAGACTTAATTTCCATTCTGTGCTCCATGTGAACAAATGGCACTCCTTATTTGGCAATTGCAACTTGCTACGTTCAACATCAGAGAGAAACCAAACCAGCGAGGCTCTGTGTGGTGCTCTGGTCCAAAATGGTAAATCACTTGTGGCACTTTGTGGAAAATTTCAGATACACAACGGATTGTGTGCTAACAGCTAACCAGTGAATGTGAGATTGAGATTGAGATTGAGGCATAAAAAGCTCTACCTTGGTGCAGCTGTGGCAGTAGCTCTCTCCATTTTTCCCAGGAGAAAGGATAATCTCCCCTGTTGGAACCAGCTGAATCTTCAGTTCCATCATGGTGTCTGTGATATTGTCCCCTAGTTGGTGACTGGGGTGGCGCTCGTAGGTGCGCCACCGATGGTCCTCTGTGGATGCAGAAGATCAATTTGATGCCAACTCACAGAAGAAGTAAATGCAAAGAGAGACAAGAGTAGTTACCTGGAGCGGTGAGAAAGCTAATGCGAGTTTCCTCTAGAACAGGAGTATAAGGGGAGGTGATAGATATGGTGGGATGTCCTGGAGCCTTCCTGAAGCCACCCCTGTGCTTTATAATTAATTTTCCTGCTCTCCAGGCTGCTCTGGATGGAGAGGGTTTGCCGCCAGGGCTTCCTCCAGGCATCGGCATCCTGCCTGCGGCATTCCTAGAGTAAGCTCTAGAGGAAGGCGCTCCACTTCCCTTACCCTTATGTGGTAGGCCTACGATATGCAAACACGTGCAATCGTCATGTTTGTCAGTATGCTTTGCATAAACTTTCGCTTTCGACGGCACCAGTGGCTGAAGGTACAATTTTCATGGCCGTTGGAAGGAATGGCAGGGAAGAAGGAAGAGAAAGGAGAGAATATTAGGTCCACAAATTTCCGCTTTACAGTTGGGTGTGAATGGCCTCGAATAAACATCCCTGCTGACCTTCAACATCGCTGCCTGACCCATATGTTCCTGTTTGTTCCTGACCAGTATATCACACCCAGCACAACTGATTAGACTCCTATTTTTAAATTCATCTAAACATAAATTATACATAGTGTGACGCTTGTGCCGACTTGCGTCATATCAGTAGGGACAATGCGCAAACAATTTACAAGGTATTATGTTCCCAGCGTGGTGTGTGTGCAGCTTTTCAACTCAGCTCACTCAACACTGGAATGTGGTCAGCGACATTTTTTTGCGAATTATATTTTATGGTTTGGCAAAGAAAGGTCAACACAATAGCTACAAAACAATATTTGATTCCACAAAGCTTCCATCCCAGCCCCACTCTTCAATCCTGACCCCCTACCCTCTACCCAAATCCATACCCTCCGTACCCTCTATATGAGTTACATAAAAGGAAGAATAACAAGTAGGTTATTCAAGCTGGTGAATGCCATAACCAATTAAATCATTCAATAATATTAGTAATAATAATTTACAATTTAACAGGTTCAGTAGGAGGCAGTTAATAATTTATCCTTTACAATGGAAGAGTTCCAAAGCCAACTAGTCTGCTAACCTTGGCATGGGCAGCAGCACTGATCTTTGGGACAGTGCCATGCAATGGAGAAATAATTCAAGTTTGCCAACTGTGTCATCCTATAATGTTTATATAGCCTGAGGCCACGGGGGATTACAACGACTATACATAGATTGTGTGTGAGTGTGTGTGTGTGTGTGTGTGTGTGTGCGCACGCGCATGTGTGCGTGTGTGTCTATTTTTGTCAGTGACAGGTGTGCCAGTAAAGCAGCATTAAAATATAGCATATATAAATATAGCAGCATTAAAAGAGGAAATTGCACATCCTATGACCTGTGACACAAATGAAAAATGAATGGTTTTCGGGCATCAACAGGATGAAGCAGTCATTGTGCCAGTTTGAGATTGGAAAATGTCAGCATGGCATTCAACACACATCATTTAGAAACAGATAGCTATGAATAAATAAACAGCAGGTTAGCTTAGTCGCTCAAAAATGTACTTACTGATTACACATTCTTTTACTTTAAAGTACTTTAAGTTACATTCTAAAACATATACAAATATATAGGCATACACAAATACACACTGGAATCTAATCTCAAATGCAAAAAAAACATAGACATGGTTATCCCTAGTTTATTTAGGAACAAATGTAGCAGTAGTAGCAACATCAAACATGTAGAAAGTCATTTCACTAGCCTATACTTAATTTTATAATTGATTTGGGGAAACCTTGCGTTGGGGTTCGAGTCACTGTAATTCGGGTTGGTTCTGTGGGTTTTGGAAAACCTATGGTCACATTAAAACACATCGACCTAATAAACCATACCAATAACTTGAGATATGAGATAAACCGAGACAAAAACAAACATCAGGTTTGTACAGCATAATAGATAACGTGGTGATCGTTGCTGGGTAATGCTGGGCATGTGGCTATAAGGACACAGATATCATAAACAACTTTTGGCTTTGAGGAGACTGGGAACTTAGCCCAGATACGTGTATAGGGGTCCAGGAAGGTCCTTCGCCAATTTTAAAATTTGAATACATAGGGTTTATCTTTAAAAAAAAGAATGCAAAATTATATCATCTAGACAGAATGTATTTTGTATACAGTTTGTATAAGTTGAGTGATACCATATGTGCGCACACACACACACACACACACACACACACACACACACAAACACACACACACTATTCGCAGGTTAAAAAAGCACTAAAGTTGGCCGAATGAAATGAAGAGTCGTTTGGGAGCCAAAGAGTCAACCCACTGAAAAGAGCCAGATCCGCTCATCACGTTCACAGTCACATGACAACATGACAAGGTGTGCCGTCTGCTGTGGTAAGACATTTGACAGAAACAACTGAGGAAATAGATTGATCACAAAAATATTTTATGCTTGGGGTATTAAATATCATAGTATTTTATGGAAAACATTAGTACAATTTTAGTGGCTGTGACATTACAAAACATCTAACTGTAATGTTTTCCAACATTTAGTACACTTGTTGATTTTTGTGAAACAACTGAAACTATCTTATAACTTACAATTGAGCAGCTGAGAATTATGAACCGTGAACCATTGCCAGCTTTCCTTCAACCTCCTAGTCAATTGTCTAAGGACCAAGTTTACATACAGTTCAAGCCATTTAAAAATAAACCATGTCGGCTCTCTGGCTCAGAGGTAAAGGATTCAACAACTGACTGATGAATATCGTGTTTAACGTCAGTGTGTATTTATATAATGCTTTAAACAATAGTGATACCGAGGTAATATCGCAAATGAGGTGAGAGTTGGAAGGAAAGCCCTTCTGATCTGCATAAAGCACAAAACATTGGGAGGAACTTAGTTCAACAGAAGAACTAATCCTCATGTTAGTGAGACTGGACAACACAATCTTCATAGGTCCTCAGGATTCCTTGAATATCCAAATGTGAAACGAATGAAGAAAATTCCATTTAGAAATATCCCCTAATTATGTGTGAGGTACATTCTATGGATCTACCAAGATATATCCTGAATCTACTTTCTACCAGGATCTACTTCAACCTCAGCCGAATCGTATGAGTCACCTCATATAAAAGCATCTGTCAAAATAATATATTCAGCTCAGTAGATTTTTACTAAATTATCTAACATTAAGTTAATTCATTAAACTTGCTCATAATATATTTGTGTATCCAAAACACTGGGCAGCAGTGAATCCATGAGGTTACAGATTTCTCAAGGCCACCTTTTAAAATAGTGCTCACTAGTAACCGGAAGATAAAAAAACTTCCACATGCTGCATATGACAGATCACCCATCAGAAACAGACTGCATATCTTCTACAGGAAGAAGTGCAGTGAATGTGTTTCCTGCCCTTTCCCCTCCATTTTTTCCTAAATACACATCCAGTCATACCCACAGCTCAGAAACTGATCATTTGTTGGCTGACATGATATAAACAACACTATTTTTTTGGGATTGCAGGAAAGATTAAGGGGGCCTGGTTGGAACACCAGTCGATCGCAGGGCCAGGAGCAGTCACTTTTCCAGCACTGTCACTGACCCCCCTGTCTATCATACCCTGCATGTAAGGTCCAACACAGAACTGCTGTGCCAACAAAGCAACTGGAATTTAGCAACTTTAATCAGTTCTGTTACAGTTTAAAATGTATTTCATTAACAAAAACTCATTTGTTTCTTTTCCTGAGCTGAATAAATGTACAATAAAGGATCGTAATCTCACTCAATGTATTTAATGAGCAATAGCCTAGTGCCTAACACAACTGTATTTGATCTTTTTACTAATAATAAGTATATTGTGAACTTATACATATAGCACCTATCATTTGTTTAATTGCATGGGGAGAATTGATTTGCCAACTTACATTAAAAAGGGCTGAAAAGCCAAATCCTGTCTTCAGTCCTCAATCCTTAAGCTTTCAAATTACTTTCTGTGTACTAAACTGCTAAACAAAATGGAGCTGATGCCAGTTAAACATAACTTCTACCTGCAAGGATTTATGTGATTTATGTGATATGGATTTATAGGTCATGTAGCCATGGTTAAGCAGAAGTAACTTCCTATTTGTTATGGGTTGCACTGTGAAAGATATAAATACTGTAAGTTATACAATTAATACTGAGTATATATTCATTTTAGACTCAGTCCTGCGCTACCTTTTGTCATGCCGATGTGTGGGTGCTAAAGCTCAGTTTAGAGGTGTAAACCCTGTATAACTCCATCCATCCCACAGTCACACACTAAGGGCCACTTTAGAGACCCTAGCATTAACCTAGCATGCATGCCTTTTGACTGTGGAAGGAGAAAACCCGGAGTAAACCCACAGAGACACGGCAGACTCTGGGACTGAACCCGGGACCTTCTTGCTGTGAGGCAGCGGTGCTGCCCCTTTATAACTCCTGTACCAAATTCATGAAAAGTTAGCTTATTGCTTTCTTTATATTTTATAAATTGTAATTTGGTTACATCAAAGGTCTTTTCTCACGTAATGTGTCCATTTCTGAAAAGTGAAGAGAGACCATTTAAGGGGAATGACGTCCTGTTTAGAAAAAGCAGCAGCAGCTGAAGGGCAGTGGGAAGTAGAATTTTGTCAACTGATGGAATTGCTCATTACTTAACATTATATCCGTTTGATAGTAAAAGGTTATTGACTGAATTACTCTAAATATACTGCTCACAAAAATGAGGGGATATCCCCAGGATGAAATATATGAAATATATGACATCTTAAAGCACTTTTGTAAGTCTCTCTGGATAAGGGCGTCTGCTAAATACTGTAAATGTAAATGTAATTATCCCATAATGAAATATTCCCTAATTGTTGTGAGCAGTGTAGCTATCTTAATCAGTGCTAGAAGTATAAAACACTTTACTGGAATTCTTTTTTCACTGTATATTTTTAAAAGATAAAACAAGCAGAAAGTATTACTATCAACTCATTAACACACTTATCTCTTCCCAAACGGTGACCTCGAGCTCCTCTTGTACCATCAGAGCTTCCTGAGGTTTTCAGTAAAGTGTCTGAATCAGTGTAACAGGATTTTGCTCTTTCTGTTGACTTTCCTTCAAATGGACCATACAACGTGAATACATTTCGCATATGGATTAAATATGTATTTTAAATACTTGTAATACTTTTACTGTGTGCAGCGTTATTATTCAGACTTCAATGTAAATTACAATGCTATATCAATGGTCATGTTCAACAACAGCGCCATCTGCTGTTGGTACGATTACATGACAAAATATACTTGTATTATGAAATTTGATACCATTAAAATTCGAAGCAGAACTGTGAACTTTATGGTCAAACTGTAAAAGTTCACATTACACCTGGCAAGAACCCCCCTAACTGGGCGCACAGTGAGACCCCCTGGTCCTTCAGTTTTGAGATCCTTAGTCAGGTGTTTCTGTGCTTCCCATCCCAAGCCCCAAATCCAAACACATCTCAGTCTCTCATGGTCCAGACCCTCCTGGTCTATTCTGCACGCCATACCTGCAAATGCAAATCACATTTATGGGACCAGCTGGGATGTCAGCTTCAAGAAACCTACACACACGGGACTGTGGTAGCCTGCGGTACTGGTTCTTTGGACCAGAAGGTCCAGGGTTCAAATCCCAAAACTGCCAAACTGCCACAGTTGGGTCCTTGAGCAAGGCTCTTAACCCACAGTGACTTGGATTGTGAGATTGTATGACTTGTAAGTTGCTCTGGATAAGGGTGTCTGCTAAATGCTGTAAATGAAATGTAAATACAGGATCTAGGCTTATCCTTTTGCTTTAATGCTGTTAACACCTTAACACCTATATAGATTATACACTTATTACTTATATAAATCATCATTACATTCATACATATAAAGATTCACTCGATCCCAGCAACTCTTTCTTTATCAACAAGAGTAGGACATGATGGCTTAGTGTTTAATGCATGGATCTAATATTACTATGGCACCAGACTTCTGATTGGTAGGTCGATAGTCCTAATCCATACTCTACTAACTATTGCTATTGCGCACGTGAGAAAGACCCATAACCTTTAGCTTAACTGGAATTACCTTCAGATATGAATGTCTGCCAAATACTGTCACCACAAAAAAAGGTTCAACATAAAAGCAGTCTATTTATTCAGTGCCAGATAAGCAAGGGAATCTCTTTTATTGGCAAATATCAGCAAAAGGGAGACTTAAGAGATATTTTCTGATTACCTATATGACCAACAAACCTTCATAATCCTTGTTGGTCTGTGCACAGGAAACCCATGACACGTGTTTCCTCCAGCCTGGAAAATGACTGAGTGTACTTCCTTCCATATTATGTTAAACAGACCTGTAGCTTAAAAAAAGGGAACTGTGAACTAGTGAAAGTCATGATCGTTTAAGACCACGTGTTAAATAATGTTGATGTAGTTCTGGGCAAAGTAGCTGAGGAATGTCTGAGGACACTCTCTTGAAACACAATGGCATGTTTTCCTTGGTCTTTGTTCACAGTTCTTGCCGTTTCATGCCATCTCCGCGGTAAGTTTTCATTATTTGCTGTTCCACGTCAGTACAGATAGTAACATGTGGATGTGTTTTTACCTTTATCTTTAATGCCTTTAGTGAAAAGTATCTGCACGTGCTCCCTGTGACTATGAGGACAAGATTATTTGCCAGAGAGAACAGTGTGGATTATTTTCCTTCATTTATTCATCCTTTCATTTTTATACCCACGAATTCATTCAGTTCGTGGTTTTAAGGAGCTGGAAACACTGGACGAACCGCTGTTTTAAAATGCGTCATAACGTTTTAATTCAGTTTAAATAAGCGATCCAGATTTTTAAAAAATATATATTTTTATATGTCCAATAAGCATTTCTGGTTATTGGAATTACATATCGTTTAATGCAGTTTTCTGTGAAAATACAGTTTAAGTTTACAGTACAATAACAAAAAAAAAGAGTCTATGGTAATGTCCGGTCAGTATCCTGCATACCTGTAATAATAATGAAAACATAACTTTACACATTAACCACGCTTTTTTTTCTTGACGTTGTGTTATGGTGAATAATCCTGGACATCACAGTGTAGGTGTGTAGTGTGCAAGTAAACATTACAAAGCTGGGTAGCGGTCACCGTTGCAGTACTAATTAATACTCGTTTGTTACTTCAGTTTGTGACAGTGAGTGTTTGCAATCAGTCTTTGCCCACCGTGGAGACCTGTATGTACCAGAAGGGGGCATGGTTTCTCTCTCATGTGATGTTCAGCACTGTGGACAGAAAGGCTGGACAGGAGGATGGGGGATTACAGAAGACGGACATTTCACTCTCATCACCCCATCTTTACGGGTCCACCTGTCCAATCTCACCATTTCAGAAAACACTTCACGCTTGCTCATCTTAATTCACAACGTCAACCAATCAGATTCTGGAGTGTATCAGTGTACAATTGACTGGCAGAGCACAACCAGCCAAGGACATGTGACTTATATCAATGTGACTGCAGGTAACTGAATACCCTAGGTACCATATCTGAGTCTCACTTTGTTTACTTTTAACAATTTAATGCATGATTGAATTGCTATTGGCACCACTGGTCAATTTACACATTTTGTTTATTTTAGAAATGGAAACAATTCTAGGTGCAGCTCCAGATGTTCCACAACTGTGTTTTAAATCTAAAAACCACACATCTGTGGACGCCTCTTCTGTCATTTTAGTCACCCTCACAAACGAAAATACAGACATAGACCACTGAATGCTCAGGTAGCTGCCAGATAAAATCGGATAATGATGATCCTATTAATTGATTCATCACAAAGATTTGTGTAATAAAACGTTACATTAAGATTTGATGACAACACTTTGTAAAGGAATCTAAACCAGAGGCCTATGAGGATGGAAAATAATAATTATACATTATTGTTCAAAAGTCTTTGTCTGTCAAATAATTGTTTTAGCAATGGTATAATGACATTTGATTGATGGTCGGACCCCATCATTTCAAACTTTGGATTTGTCACTCTGCAACATTTTTTTTTTTTTACCACTGATCTTTGTTCCAATCCCTGTGAGCGTTTTAGCCTTTTTACCCTGCCTACCTTCTGAAAAAATGGTTTCTTAAAATCTACTTTCTTCCAAAAAACCCACTCCTGATCAAGCTTCTTCAGAGTGTAGAAAGGTCAACATGGCATCCTGATCATGCTGCCATATGCAGCTGTTGCTCAAGTGTAAGAGGAGAGGAGATTTTGTTAAATACTCATTTTTGTGAGCAGTGTATTGTGCCCATCCCTTATACATGTGCAGCAGCATCAACATCTGGCAGCTGTAACAGGATGCCAAGGTAACCCTTTCTGTAGACGCTTGATCAGGAAGGGTACTAGCCAAGAAACCACTTTATTGAAAGTGAAAAAGGGTAAAAAAAAAAAAAAAAAAAAAGTCTAAGACGTGCTAAAGCTCACAAATTAGTATAAAAGTTCAGTGACAGTTGTGTCCAATTGTTGACAATATGTTTCATATGGCCATTAGACCACTGCTAAAACAACACATCTAATGGTGGCCTGGCTGTGCAAAGAACATGGTCAGAATGGAGCCTTGTGGGAACAATACCACTCCTGGGACACATCTTTAAGTCCAGTGGAGAATTAATGAATAATCTCTAATACTGACTCAAATTCATCATTGAAATGCTAAATTGTTAATATATTAAGGAAAAGCTATACTATTTATACTATACTTATACTAATTTAACATTAATGTATGTCTTTCTAATTCTTGGAGCAAGTAGATCCAGAGAAAGAAAGCTTTCTCACCGGCTGCTGATATGCGGTGCTGCCAGTCTGCTTTTAGTTCTCCTTTTCAGTCTAACCTGCTTTTATGGCCCTGAGGACAAATCTGCACCTCCAGTTCCACCACATCCCCGAAATCGCTGTAAGAGCTCGTTTTGAAAATACAATTTAAAGTTGTTAAAGAAAAACCAGTACAGTATGTAGCTTGCAACTCAAAGAAAAACAAATCACACATTTGTTTACTGTATTTTTATAATGGCCATTTTGTGATTCGAACATTTCCCATTCAAATCAGTCCAGGTCATTTCTAACTCTTTCTCCTTTTTTCTGCTTGTAGGCACTCCTCGAGTGAAACCAAAAGCAGAAGTAAGGAATTCCGTTTCCTATATTTATTAACCTGTTTATGAGAATAGCTTTAAGTAACAAAAACAGACTAGTCGAATCGTCCAGTCATGGAATATATTTCGCATCTTCTGCCAGTCTTTTCGTTAGCGCTATGATGAAATACAGCTAACATTTAAGCCAAGTCAAGTTGTGAGTGTGGCTACCCAAAACCTCCACAAACTAAACACAAACCACACATCAGTTAACACACTGAACTGCTATTCATTCATTCATGATCTTCAGCTTAATCCACACGGGGTCTTGGGTCAGCCGGTGCTCACCAGGCAAATTTGGGCGCAAGGGCAGGAACAACCCTAGACGGGACGCCAGTCCTTTGTAGGGCACACACACACACACACACACACAGTAATGCAAACAGTCACCTACTTTAGAGACACCAGTTAATCTAACACGCATGTCTTTGGGTTGTGGGAGGAAACCGGAGTACCTGGAGTAAACCCACGCAAAAACGGGGAGGTCATGCAGACTCCACAAAGAAAGGACCCAGGCCGCTCCACCCCGAGCCACCGTACTGCCCACTCAAAGAGCATTACGAAAAATATATTATATTAACTAAACTCTTTCCTTTTCCAAAGATCAAAGACGTGGGGGTTGTTAAGAATGTTTAATACAGTGATTGTGGTCAGAACAAGCACTACGAATTACAAGCACAACAACTACGTAGCTGGCAGTTTATTATACATAATGGTGACGTGTTAATGTAATGATAATATAAATGTATAAGATTCAGGCGCTCACCAGGTACGTGTGCTCCATGGGGATTTGGGATGGATTTCATAGATCACCTGTGCTGGGTCATAATCAGGCTGGACATTAACAGTTGCATCTTCGAGAGATGGCTGCATTTCCATCAGCACCTTCTGCTGTAGTGTGAGCAGTCCGATTCGAATCAAATGTAAGGATTTTACGTCCCCAGGTTCTGAACCATGATAAGAATACTTTTATTACAAAAGAAACAGGTTAACGTAAAACACACTGTGTCGTTTTTGTTCATAAATGTATCATGGTCCCCAGCGTTACTTTTCATTGCCGCAACAGCCTACCATTTCTGTAGCGAATTATTTGAAGGTGACACTTATAAATGCTGTAACCATGGAAACAAAGTCGGTCAGAAGCATAGATTCAGGTGGTGCAGAGTTTTAGAATATTGAATTCTGGACTACCACCACACTGGTCATTAGCATTATTTTACTGATGTACTGTATTAAGGCAGCATAACTCAGCTCAGCGGTGCTTAGCTCAAACATTAGGGACAGCAAGACGTAGAGATGTTTTTAAATCCACATGAAAACCTGCTTGATTAAGGATTCATTGCATTATGGTTCTATTATGAGCTTTAATAAAATGGCTATACAGGAAAGAATTATGTAATCTTTATTATTCTCTTTTATGATTATTATTATTTTGTGCAGGTGACATATGCAGCTTTGATCATCAAGAGTCCAAGACAACAAAGTAACGGTCCAGCACCAGTGCCGACAGTGTACTCCAGTGTGAACTTCCCCAAAGTATAACTACAGAACTGTCATACCCTGATACACTGAGCCCTGCTTGGGTGGCTATCTGATGGAGAATCAACAGAGGATTGATATCATTGATCATCTTTTGAGCAGAAACCCTGAATCTCCGTGGGTTGCTTGACCCTTATCTGTAAGTAGCTAGCAATTAAAAAAAAAAACACCTGCCAAAATTTGTAAAATCATACTAGTTAGCTTGTTCATATATCTGTAAAGTATCTATAAATGCAGCTGCTTTCTAAACATTTTTTCAGGAAATTTTCAGGAAAGAGCATGGTGTTGCCTAATTATTTCAATTCTTGTCAGCATTAAAAGGAGAAAGGTTTTGATACCAAAATATTAAGTTAAGACGTGGGATTATAGACGGATGTCAAGAAGCTTTGTATTTACTTAATGCATGATATAAACCAGTGTAAATGGATTGTGTACCACTTATATGACCGAATTTCCTAAGCTATTTGTGAATTGTAAATATATATATTTTTTATGATCTGTAAAGATGTAACAAACAATAAAGAAAATGCTTGCATATATAAAAACATGTGAGCTTGAAAAGTATGAGATCAGTCAAATAGGGCCCTGAGGAGATAAAGTAATACAAGTCAGATATTTGTTGTTGAGTGGTGTTTACTCCATGATGCATTTATTTCAGATGTAATGCATAATTAGATTTTTAGGCTGATTACTTATGTAACCTTGTCAGCAGCGGGGGAGAATCGATCTTCATATGATTCAGCATCATTGTAGCGTCTGATGGTTTTGGCCACTGCACTTGTTGAAACTTTCAGAATCTCTGCTATATTTTGAAACGATTGGCCACCTTTCCTCAACTATGCAGTTTGTCTTGGCCCCATGTTTTTGCCATATCACTGATAATGAAGTCACAAAATGAAAGGTTCGCCTGTGTCTGCTCTACTCTGCAACAATGGAAATTCAGGTGGCAAAAACAAAACGGCAGGTTCTCAGAGTAATATACAATGAAACTGAATTTTTGTGAGCAGGGTTTATAATATTGCTGGCTGATATTCCATGTTGTTCGTAATACTGCCCATCAATACATATTTACTTTCTGTCAAGTATCAAGTCCATCATACCATCCTCTTAAATATTGGAGTGAAATATATGTATAATGTTATGTCAGAGACCTTTTTAATTTGTGAGCTGCAGATGAAAGAACCTCGAGTAATGAATTAGACCATTAAAATAGAAGTAAGTTTTTTAAAAATTCTATAGCAGTAGTGGTGATGCAGGAACAGCTGTAATGAGAAACAAATATATTGCACAACTCCTCTAGTACAGATCTCCACAGCACCTTCCCAGTTCCTAAAATATCTGAGCACTCCAGTTGCTGCTTCTGTCATTTTACTGTAATGTCATAAAAGTCCAATACTGTGCAAAAGTCTCAGACCACCATTAGATTTGCTGTAATGACCATATATAACACATCGTTGACGATTAGACACGAAAACTTGGATTCGTCACTCTATAATATTCTTTTGCACTCATCTTCAGTCTTATCTTTGTGAGCTTTTTTAGCCTTTTCCCTCTGTTCTCTGTCTGAGATGGTTTTTTTCTTGGCTGCTAAAAAGACCATTCCTGAATAAACTTCTTTGGACAGTAAAAAAAGTAAACCCTGATGAAGCTGCCAGATGTTGCTTTTGTGCCAGTGTAAGGGGGGGGGCTGCAGCCTATACATTTGTCCTGGTTGTATTTAAAAAATATGTATATAATATACATTACATATGGGCATTATACCGTTCCTAAAAATGGAATATCTGATCTAAGGGTGGCCAAATACTTTTGCACTGTAAGTATTATGTGTGCCTGTGCGGAGCGGTGATTGCTCCATTCTCTGTGTATTTATTTCTGTAAGAGACTGTACATGTGACACAAAATACAACATTTTATTCATAATAAATTCTCAGTGGCACATTACATGAGCAAATATACATATACATGAATAGACTTTCGTAAATTATCTGCACTTATCTCTTGATTTACTCTGCAAGTATATTTTACACGACATTAACAAGTTTGAAAGCAATAAATTATGTCAGTATAAACAAACTTATTCCAGCTATCGTACTAAAACTCCTGAGCAGTAGCAGCTCTAGTCCACGCACTCGACTTTAGCGCTCCAGCCGTAACAGAACATCGCTACCAGGTCATTGATGCCACAAGGTTCAGGCCTGACTACACACTCCCACTACAGGTAAAGCATTTGGGTGACTAGCGAAGCACTGTACAAGTGCATCCATTCATTCATTCACAACTATGCCACAGCTTTCTGCTTAGTCCAAGTGTGCATATGAACCCATTCCGATTCTCAGACACTTCGGAAAGTGCATTTGTTTGTTATATAAAGGAAACGATCACACGTTCACAAGTCACGATTTTTACATGTGAACAAAGCACAGGAGTGAGGAAACTTTCTGGGTTATATACAATTCAAGTCATAAAGGTGAAAGTGAGTGAAAGCCAGGTTTAGAGTATAAGACTATTATTAGGAGTACAAAGCCAAGGCCACACTACTAACTTGGACTTCATATCTACTTTTGAAATGACTTTAACCAAGCTGAGACTGGGTTTAACAATAAGCGCTTTCGCACCGGAGGAACTTTCTCTTGTTTTTAGAACTGTGCCCAATTTCTAATGTTCGTACCACAGGAACTGGCAACGATAATAGTTCTTAGAACTAGGGCTGGGTATAAAAACCACGTATCGTTTCTTAACGCATTTTATGCCTCAAATACGAGATGAGTGCAAAATATGTTCGTATTAAAAATGTACTGACTTGCCAGGACAGGTGTGTTTTCACATCGTTTTGTTGCAATACGCTCAGTCAGAATTAAAAACACTTAACGGGAACAAAGCTTAACGTGGTTTAAAGTCTTAAAACAAATACCTAAGAACACCAAACTTCTCTTAATTACTGCTTCTCATAAGTAATCTCTACTGCTGAAATGATGAGCCAGCTAACGGAAAGTAACGATTTTAACGTTAAGCTTTGTTCTTACATTTGAAACCTATTAGATGTAAAACTACATTGCTCACAAAATTATGGGATCTTTCATTAGGGGAGATTTTGAAATATCCCCCTATTTTTGTCAGCAGTATATAATTAAAATGATTACTTTCCTTTTGAACCACAGGTTCATCATCAGCAGCAGTAAAGATTACTTAATGACCTGTCATCGGGGAGAAGTTTGGTGTTCCTAGATCACTGCTTTTGTACATTAAGCCATGGCAAAGTTTTTACTTGCACTAGATTTCAATTAGAAAAAAAAAACTGAATTTAAACTTAAAAGCTTAAAAATGATTGCTATTAAAGTTATAAACATAACTAAACATAAATACATACTTTATACCTAAACATTTGCCAATTTTTTCTTCATTTTAGAATTGAAACTTGAAGTCGATAAAATGCAAAATGATACCCAACCCTAGGAATATAGTGTATAGGGACTTTTTAGCTTTTTAGTGTATAGATCTTTTCTTAGTGCATAGGAACCCAGAGTGATACAAGTATGTGGTGACTGCTCCAGACAACTCAACTGCCGTGTTTAAATATACTAATACACCAATAGTCATATAAAAAACAGATCAGAAACAAGAGCGCTTAAAAACATACAAATGGACCGATAGCGAAGCTACAGCACGATTTGGAGTCGTCAAAACTACATTTGTTGGCTTACGTCAGTTCAGCATCACATAGCAGCCTGGCAGTGCGAATGCAAACCAAAAACAGCCCTGGAACAAATATATTTCTTAGCTCTGCAGGGGGTAGTTCCTCCCGAATGAGTCTCTAGAACTGTTTGGTGCGAAAGCGCCTACCGAATACTTCGTTTAACAGCTCTATAAAGGCAGTTCTCCTGAATGAATGAAAGTGTTGTACGTTTTGAGTTTGTACACTAAGCAACTTGCAAAGCCTGTTCGAGTTTGTCGCTAGCAAGCTATTTATCTACCTGACTGACACTAGGGCAACAACTAGGGTGATATTCAAAAAAGAGGACAGGAGGGTAGCAAAGGGTGGCAGAGAAGAGTCAAAGCAATGCAAAGACACACAGATTATAGAGACTATAGAATCAACATGTAAGCCGTGCCAAATCCCAGATTTAGAAATCAATAAAATAGGATGCCCTAATGTTCATAAAAGTTACACCTGCCAACTACTGACTCAGTACAGGGTGAGTCAAAAGTCACTTATTTCAGAAACAATGGAGAAAACGACATATCGGAATCCCCCAGCAAGTAACGGGTAAGGGGGCTTATCTTTTAGGATATGCCCGGAACTTGGCCCTCATCTCAAAAGCCACAATATTGGATCAAAGGCAAGTTTTTTCAATGGGAAGGCAGTCCATGTAGCATATCAAAAATAACCAGGATTGTCTCAAAGGTCTCTGATTTGCAATATCTCTTGTGTTTCAAAATTTATTAACACAGAAATGTCAAAACTTTTGTTGTTCATCACAGGTAACTGAAGATAAAATTGATGATGTCCGGGGAAACGCGGCTGCTGTATCATTGCAACAGACTTTAACAACCAAAACCCAGAAAGATCAGTATTTCATACAGCACTGTTACATCCCTCATAGCCAAAATCAGAGAAACCAGACCATGTAGTGATCGTCTGAAGACCTCTATCGACAAAGAAACCTCAACAATAGTTTTGGCAACCTTTGAAAAAAGTCCACGATCTGTGTCCTGTGAATTCCGACTCACCCTGTACTGTTTTTATGTATAATTTATACTCACTGAAAAATGATAACTGTTTTTTTCAGTAATGTATACAATGGAACTGCTAGGGTACCTTTGGGCATACCAGCTGGACATAAAAGATGCATTCCCAAGTTTGTGTTCTTCTGAGCAGGACAGCCTTATTGACTTATTTTGACACAGTGTTTTCAAATGTATTTTTCACAAAAGTCATTGGCAAGGCATGTCAGATCAAGAAGATTCTGGAATTTTGGCCAAAGCGGTAACATTTCTGAACTGCATTTTCCATACCAGTGGCACCTAGTACCAAATATAAGAATAGGCTTAATGATTAGTCAGACCTCCACTTTCAATTTGTACGTTTCAACCTTGATCCAACACTTGGTAGCTGGCAAACAACCCCAGCTATCTCATTAGGTGAGTCAGAAAGAACAATTGTGTTAATTCAGTAGAATAAATTGATTGTTGTATTGCACTTGTTTCGATTTCTAATATATTGCTATATTCGATATATTCGATATTTAATATATTTCAAAATGAAACATCCCATAATTAAATATCCCCTAATTTCTGTGAGCAGTGTACTTGATTAAATTTCTGCGTGCGCCTCGAAATCTTGTGTGGTGGATTAAGGCTGAGCTCCCCTGACAATAAAATATGCCTGTACGTGGTAAAGATTTCTTTTGGCACACTCTCCATTTAGGAAGGCTTTCATCCCTTGGCTATAAATAAAAAATGCAGGAACTAACAGATTAAACCTATAATAGTACACATTATTTATAATAAGCTTGTATATTCCACCTCAGTAACTATTATTTCATTCATCACTGCTGCAGGATTGTATTGTAACGGAAAGCAGAATCTGTATAAACACAGGGCAGGAACAGATCGGTCTTAATAAAAAATATGGGTAAAACAATAAATAAACTACTGACCATGTTATTACATGTCAATGTTACATGTTACATTACATGTATCCAATGAAGCATTAGTCTGTAGTTAATCTTTTTTGGACTGAATCACAGACAGGAACTACAAAGTTTGGCACAGACGTTTGCAAGACCTACAAGGAACTCAGTAACCTAAAAGAAGCACATTGTAGCATTTATACACAAGCCCCAGCACAGGTTGACTGACGGTTTGCTTTGGAAAAAGATTTAAAATTGCAACCCGAATTGGCCCACATCTTTCCTGCCAAGTCCAAATCATTGTAATGATTATATATTCTCAAAAGAGGAAAGCCACAGTCAGAACCCGAAACGCAACCGATAGATCACAATAAGCAACCTGTAGACTGAGATGTATCAATAACATCAGAACAATCTTGCTGGGCTTTGTTACAATTCAATTTCCTAATCAGGTTCCCATAGATGGCATGTTATATGCTACCTGTTTGGTATGAGATGTTTTTTTCTTCCAAAAAGTCTGATTTGTGGCCTTTTTCCACGTTAAGACTTGAGTTGCCATCTGTAAGTTTTCTGCTCTGCGTGTGGTGAGGCTTAGCTGGCTAAAGTTTGGCGTGGAGTTCAAAAGGGAGTGTGTTTCTGAGCAGGGATGAAGGTTGCGTTGCATACAGCAGATGGTCCCAAGTCTCTTCAAAACTTGGCAGAGTCTCTCAGCTCCAGTAAAGCTACACTGCTAAAGAGAGAGACAGGACTAGAGTTAAGTTGTCATTGTAATAGCATAGAACATGATACACGACAATATACAATTACTGCAAACTCATTTTGACAATATTCTCTACACCGCTGGCTCCTGAACGTTTTCTGCAGTGGCGCCTTTTGGAGATAAGAATACTATCACACACGTTTTGCTCCCAAACTCCATTGGAATTATATCTTCTACACTGTAATTTATACAAAACTGCAACGTCTTATAGAACAAAACAAATTCAAGTGACAAATCACTGTTACAGCGGAGTTATTTAAAGTGTGTCATCTTGCCTCAGTCATTTGACTTTGGATTGGCGCAAGAATAAAAACAGCTCACTAACGTCCTGTAATTTAAAAAATGTGTCATTCTTAAGCAGCCAAAGATTTAGTCTACATTAAAGGTGACAAATGATTAATTCAATGTATAGTTAGGTAAAATAATAATTACCTTCTCTCTCTCTGCAGTCACTCCCCATCGCTCTAAATGTCTCTGAAATACAAATTCGACTGAGTTTATAGGTTTCTCCAATGTTAAAATTAAAGGTCATTTGCTATTTCTGACCCAATATTTCCTTCCCTCACACTTTAGTAACAGCAACAGATTTTTTAAAACATTTTTAAAAATTTTTATCAAAAGGCCTAGGAGTTGAATTCATAACCTTCCAACTGGTTCTGCCCTTTACTAATAAACCATCACACGCACAAGAAACTAAACACTACAGCCGGTGGAGATGATGGTATAATTATCGTTATTATCATTCATATTTTTTAGCTGGGAGCTTATGAGGGATTTGTTCACTTTACTTACTGTTATTGAGTGGCTCATCTTGTTAAAACGGAGCTTCAAGTTTGACCTAGGTGAAGTTTTACTTTTCCCATCTGCAAAACAGAACAGACAGCGCATGTCCATGTACCGACTCTGATTTCCTCACCAAATCCAGCAGTTAACGGCGTCTCTGGTAGAAATTCTGTACAGTAGCATCACACGTATGTTAGTTTAATGGTGCTATAATAGTGTTCTAATTGTTCTGCAACTCTACAGTGCCATGTTTTTTTTTAACTGTGCTGTGCTCTTTGTAGTACTGTATCCGTGCTCTGATTTTTCTTCTTGTTTTTTTTTTCCATACTTCTGTGCTGTAAGGGTTGGTTTGTGCTGTGACCCATCTTTGCTATGCTGTAATAGTACTAGGCTGAAACAGATCTTTGGTGTGCAATTTTGCAATATTTGGAGCTTTATCAGGTCTGCTGTTTTGTATTGTGCTGCTTTATATTGTGCTGATTTACACTGCGTAACTGTGTTGTAAGTCTAACCATATCAAGCTCCTCCAGACCCTCTCCCTCTCCGGCTGTGCTGCTGAAGCTGCTGGTGCTGGAGGACGAGCGAGAAATATTGCTCCTGCTGCTGCACTCCTTCAGCTTCACAAAAGGCCTGCGGAATGCAACACGACACAAAACGGTCAGACAATCAAATCGCTGCGTAGAGGAAGTGGATACATTAATACAGGTGTTATAGCAGAATTAAACCTTTACAGCTGACCTCTCTTTGTTTGGACAGATCTCTGGAGAACTTGGGTTTGATGATGTCTCAGATCTCACTTCCTGCGAGTGTGGGAACACATCTGCTGTCTTGTGATCACTACAGAAAACAGAATGTCTTTCAAATCATTTAATCCTCATAAACCCCGTGTGTACAGCACTGTGCAAAGCCTTTAAACCAGAATTAAATTAGTCATTTTAGCAGTATAATGATCATATATTGTTGATGATCGGACCCTAAAAGTTTCATCGTCACAAGCCTCTTTTCCAGTGATCTTCATTCCAATCTATGTGAGCTTTAGCATGTGAGCTTAGCTTGTTCCCCTTCCCCTTAAAAAGTGGTGTCTTACTACCCTTTCCAAAAGATCACTGTTGATCAAACTTCTTGGGACTGTAGAATCCTGATGAAAATGTAACATGCTGCTATTGCAGTATTAAGTGTAAGGGGAGGAAACACTAAATACTTGCAACTCTAGCCCGGAAGCTGTTTTTTTATTCAGATTTTTAAGTTTAATACTGCATAAAAATTTAATATATTCTCTGGTTGTATTCTAATAAATAGATGGACAAATAATAATATCTGCTTACTAAAACATAGGTACACTCCCCCTTATCTCCTTACAAAAAGGGGTGGGGCATGTTATTATTACACCTTGAGGAATACATGTCTTTGTTAAAAGTCTCCAAAGGAAAAAAAATATATTTTTTTCAGAAACTGACACTTTTAGTAGTAAGTAAGATACTGAGGTTGAGGTTAGGTTAGGTCAAACATGAGTGTGGCTTTGTGTATAACCTGCGGGATGGATGTCTCTCAGTAGGACTCTCTGTGCTTGAGTGCAGTCTGGGAAAGAGGCCTGAACGCCGTTTCACTGGACTCTTCATGGGAGACTTAGCCGACAGAACTGGAGGCTGGATAATAATCCCACATTAGTCCATAACACTGACTACTGTTAAGATTACTGTTCACACTGTTCAGATTTGTGAAATTACATGTTATAGATAGTTTCTAAATAAACCGAACTCAACATTGAAAGAAAATAAACACAAACGTGAAATTTGCAGTGCATGTTTTTGTAAGCCTGGGTTGGACTCTGAAACCGTCCTAAAATGGTTGAAATCTTTAAAATAATATCAGGAGTTATTTTGTTGAACTAGACAGAAAGAATGCCAATGACCTATGGTGCCACTTTCTTGCCCACAAAACTATGGAATGCCATACTGCAGCTTTGCAGATTTATTTTTCTCTCTGACCAAATGACTATTAAACAATAAAACAAAAATAGTACAAACCAAAACCAACAAATACAAAAATAGTAATCGTAGATTCCCAGAACTACCACAATTCTGTTTGTCCTTGTAGAAATTGTGTTAATGACCAGAGACATGGGCTGTTTTCATCAGTTTCTATACGTGGTGTTACAGTATTATTTTTAGGTTTGAGCACCGCTGGTCAATCAAATGTCTTCTTATACGATCATTTTATATAATATAATTTTATATAATATAAACATGCTATTTGTAAAACACCTTCATTTGCCCTGTGTATGCAATATGCTCTCTCTATAGCCTAAACAAACCCAACAAAATAAGATTTACTAGGTCACTGAGTTCAATGATTAAATCCAACTGTGTGCTTTGCTGCTGTTATCTTTTCCAATTACGCATCTACCCACTTTACACAAGAATAATTCAATTCATTACATTCAGCTGAGGTAGATAGCTGTATATCTCATCAGTTACAGTCTCAGCATCTGACTGAGGTTACATTGCCAAATATTAGAAATAAAATAAGACTCGGCTCAATTGTTTTTATGTGTTCATGCTGGAATAAGAAATAGATCTATGTTACATTTAAGGGAAAATCAGATTCGAGTCAGAATGGCTATGGAAAGTTGTATAATCCAATCTCTCACCGTGAAGGTGCTCTTGGTGCACTCTGTGGTGCCTTGTGGGAGTCCTCCCCCACTCATACTCGATGGAACTCCTCCACCTGTAGGCTTATGTTTGTGAGAACCCACCATCGTCTCCATGGAGTGACTCCTCACCCGCATGGCCCTCTGAGACAGACAGAGGACAGGGATAGAGGAAAAGAAAGATTAGTTTGCTATACAGCGGTAAAATCAGTTATGTTGCCAGATGGTCAAAAAGTATGTATACTGCTGCCTTATCTAGAGTCTAGATCCCAATCGAGCAGCCAGAGTTGGGGAAGCCCAAGCTCAACTGGGAGACAGTCTTCCTCTGGACAACAGGATTAAGTTCTCAAAGGAAACTCTAGCACTGCTAGCCTTTTTGTTGGCTAAAATATGTTCAGCTTTTTTTCCTACAGTTACTATAATGGAAAAATATTTGGTTATATTGAGATCAGAGGCAGACACTAGGTAATCAATTCATTCTGCAGCAATATTGACCCATGTAGACAGGAGAGCTTCTTGCACAAATGTGATGGAGGAGGTACTAACATATACTGAACATGTCATCCCAGTGATGCTCTATTGGATTAGATCCTGAGACTGTGAAGGTCAAGGAATCAAGAACAAAGATCAAAATTACTGTATGTATGTATATATATATATATATATATATATACACACACACACACACACACACACACACACACACACACACACATATTTGCTAGTGTTACGTTAATGTTTTACATTGTACAATAGTACAATACAGTAGTTTTGATTTTTGTGCTTGTTTCCTTCACAGTATATATATATAAAAACCCTAACCCTACATATTACATATATACACCGCTCATATATCACACCACTCACAGTAAACACTAAAAGTTAATAACTGATATAACACAAAGACCAACTGCCACTTTATTTAAATACGTTTTGCAGTTTCCAGTGTATGAACAAAACAGTTTTAAATTAGTTACAGTGAGGTTTTGTGCACATGTTTGAATGTTTGAAAATATTCTTATCTACAAAAATAACTATATATAATAAAAAAAACTGCAAAAATGCTATCTATATACATATCTGTACACACAGATAGATAGTTGTATACGCATATACACATACTAGCTAAATTGCTATGATGTTGTTATGCTAGTCTGTGATGTCAGATTCGAGCTGGTTTAAACTGAACGCAGACAGGCAGATACTGACAGACTGTCACTACTGGACTTAGCCTGCAGAGGGAGCCACACTAAACTCATTCGTGATGATCTGACCCTCTAGCAGAAGCGAGGCAGAAATAAACACACTGTAAACAATATACAAATCTTTATTTTAGAGGCCACATTCTAATTTTACAGTATTTATTTTATTACATATCACAGTACACTACTGTCTGGTCCAATTTCCTTTCAATGATAAACATTTATGAAATAAACTTGCAGATGGCACTACAAAGGCACATAGCGTGGTTTGCTGTGTGCTGTGCTCTGATCTAGGCTCAAGCACTGGGCATCTGTATCTGCTGGATGTGGTAGAAGGCAGTGACGGCTGCTAGACAAATCAACATGGCATGAGTAGTGTGGGACTGGGCAATATTTCCCACATTCCTCCACACTGCCTGTAAACAGCCACACACATACAAAAATCACAAATTTGAGTCCGTGTTAAATTAAGTGGAGGTAAGCATGAAGAGAAAACAGACTAAAGGCGAGTTTATACACGGTATGGACCATTGTACTGAATTGGTTCAAAGTTCATATGTCTGGTTTTTGGGCAGCACAGTGGCTAGCACCGCTGCCTCATAGCAAGAAGGTCCCGGGTTCAGTCCCAGGGTGGAGCTGGGTCATTTTCGTGTGGAGTCTGCATGTCCTCCCCGTGTCTGTGTGGGTTTACTCCGGGTACCCCGCTTTCCTCTCACAGTCATGTGACATGTGTGTTAGGTTAATTGGTGTCTGTAAAGTGCATGACTCTGATCCTATAATGGATTGGCGCCCAATCTAGGGTTGTTCCTGCCCTAGCGTCCAGAGTTGCCAGGTAGGCACCGACTGGCCCACGACCCCGTGTGGATTAAGTGTTAGATAATGACTGAATGTCTGGTTTTCCTAAATCTTTGTATCATTCGTTTTCTATTAAAATGAAAACTATATGCGGTGTTTCTAAGTATTTGATTCTGTTCTGAAGTGCTTTTTCTCTCCAAAAACTTACTGATTGATTTAGCATTACCAATTTAAGCAGAGCTCAAAGCTGAAACATAAAAACACAACTTTAAACAGTTCTCACATATCTCACATAAAACCTAACCTTCCCCATCAAAACACATCTTACTTAATATATTTGTATAAACCTGCTTTGTAACGCACTTTGCTCGACACTGTCGTGTTAAATGTGATGTAGAAATAAATAATCACTTACTTAATTGCCAAATCAATGCTGTGTTCAATTTGACAATGACAATTTTTAAATGGTACACTCCTTACCATGTGACTATGAGACACCAGGCTCATATTCTCAAATGAATGCCTTGGGTTTAAAAAGGTCATATATATAATATACATATATATGTTACTTATTAAAATAAGACTTGCTCACCTTAAAGGACTCTAGCAGGCCTCCATGGCCCCCGTTCTCCAGTTTGTCCTCTTCTGTAACTGATCCCACTCCTATTGTGGCCTGGGTCTGTCTGTGCAGCTCATCATGCAGATTATCCAGAAGTGCTGCTCGTGTTCTTCCCTATAACACATCCACACTTAGGGCTTATCAGTAGAGCTGCAGATTAAAACCCGACCCATATACAACTTAACCAAAAAATTAAAAGAAATATGTTATATTAAAACAGCCAATAGTGAACTGTAAAATATCTAAAACAATAAAATTGGTTCATGCCTAAGAAAAGTAGCTTATAAGTTGCTAATTTTTGATTTTATATACTAGAATTTGCTAAATATCATGTGCCCTATGATGGATTGGCGCCCCATCTAGGATTGTTCCTGCCCTTGCGCCCAGAGTTGATGGATGGATGGATGGATGAATATTAGAAGAGCATCAGATATGGACAGGGTGAACCAGATTGAAATAATTTCATTTTTCAAATCATAATAATAATGCAATTATATTTAATATAAAAGCTAAAACGGTTACACAATGACTATAAGCGTTAAACCAGTTATCCAGTTATTAGACTCTGGACATCAATTTTAGCGGTGTTTACTTAACTGTCAATCAAAAAATGCTGTCCCCAAAACATCTGCTTAATCATTTTGTTTTATTGTAGATGCACAGGAATGTACAGTGAAGCTCATGCTCACCTCCAGCTTAGCAAACTTTTCAGACTTGTAGCAAGCATTTTCTGCATTGATCAGTTTTGTGAGGAGAAATTCTCGAAACTCAGGACCCTGTGAAATCAAAAGCGATCTCATTAACATGGTCTCACCACATATCAGTACAATTCAATGATAACAGAGCTTTCAAAGTTGTAAAAAAAAAGTAACCTTTTTAAAAACAGCAGGGTTTGGAAGCGCCGGCCCAAACGGGGGCACATCCTCCCGAGCTGTTACAGACACCTGCAAGACAAATCAGGGCCAAAAATCAGCTTGCTTACCAGTTGTTTGATGGGTAATGTGGTAAGTTATCTAAACCCTACCTTGTAGGTAGTGTGGTCAGTGCAGGGGTTTTCAGCCTGGACTAGTACGTAGGCATGCAGGAAGTTGGAGGCGATCATGTCAGGTACAAATGGGGTGGGCTCTTCCTGAAACACTGCAGCCACAATGTCATTTCCAATGTGCCTTTTCCTCTGGAGCTGCAATATAGAATACCGGAATTACTACGCAAGCTTTACAGGACAGAAAACTGCCTTTAATTGAGGCTTATTTTAAATATTTGTTGCATTTAAACCATGCTTTTCCTGATCTAGGTAATGAAGTCTCAAGCATCGCACAGATGTCAGTCCATCACAGGGCTGGTGCATGATCCCTGAGTGATCTCTCCTCCCTCAATTCAAATTCAAATTTATTTATATAGTGTTTTTTTTTTTTTTTTACAACAGAGCATTGTCTCAAAGCATCTTTACAATCTTATATTATCTAAAAAGGCCAATCCCAAATTGAGCAAGCCTAGGACGACAGTGGAAAAGAAAAACCTGATAGCAGAAAGAAGAAACTTTGGTAGGACTCAAGGTCAGCTGTGCCCGCACGTGATGGCTGATTCGCAACCTGGGTTCCTGAAAAGATGTCTAACCTCTTTGTTGCTTGAGCTATTAATCTTAAATATCACTGGCGTACTCACTAATTTAATTCGGTTCAGAACTAGGACTGGCATGGGGCACAAGAAAGGAATCTAACCAGTCCATAGAGAGCTACATGCACACACAAACACACAGTCGCTCACTTACACTGGGACATGTCACTTATAGACAGTCCAACTGGAAACCAGTGTACATGAGAAGGGCCACAGAATATGCATCTCCACACAGGTAGGACTCAAACCTCTACGCTGCCCCTAACTTAAATGTATACTCTTGTAAAATAATGAAACATATGCTATATGAACAAAAGTATTGGGACACACCTCTTAATCACTGAAATCAGGTTTCATTCAGTTCCATTGACAGCGGTGTATAAAATCAAGCACCAATGCCATGCAGTTTGATTTGCAGCCTTTTGTGAAAGAACGTGTCGCTCTAAAAAGCTCACTGAATTCGTAGATGTTTCCTGATTATCTGTGAGTGGCATTAATGAAAAGTGAACGTTTAGGAACCACAGCAACGCAGCCATTAAGTGTCCGACCATGTAAAACAGTCCATGCGAAACAGTCACCAATAATCTGCTCACATATTAACTTCAGAGCTCCAAAACGCCTCTGCTATTAACATCAGCACCAAAGTGTTAGCAAGGTTGGGTGATTTCAGAATGGAAGATCCTGACCGAACTGACCTCTACCCCATCAAACACCTTTGGGATGAAGCACAAGAGACTGCAAGTCTAGCCCTCTCATCTAACATAAGTGTCTGACCTCACAAATGCCCTTATGGATAAATGCGAAACAATTCCCACGGACACAGTCAAAAATCTTGTTGAAAGCCTTCCCAGAAGACTCTTACCGCTTCAAAGGGGGCACCAACTCCATACTAACACCTATGACTTTAGGAATGGGATGTCGCAAAGGCTGCTGCAGGTATAATGTGTAGGTGTCCCAATACTTTTGTCCATACAGTGTATCAATCCTTTTCAAAACCTTAACAATTTGGAAGCAGATATGGCCTACACAGTGAATGTACCCTACCTGCTGTACATCTCCCTCAGTGAAGGGAAGTTTGGTAGAGACATGGAACATGATCTCTTTGTTTCGGAACACAGTGTAGACAGACTCTGAGCCGGTCTGTCCATGTGATACATCCAGTCCACCCCGGAACCTGAAAACACAGCAACGTGGACAGGTTTGTTAATCTGACACATGCCACAAATGCTATCTATAATGACTACTAATGAGATAATATTACTGTAACGACAGGTATGTTCCATTTAACGTCCATGCGATCAACATCCGTTCGCTTTAATGGCCGAGGTCCTGTCTTTATAAACAGAAAGGCTGTAAAGAGCACTGTCTGATGTATTAAGTACACAGTCCTGTACTGAACTCTAATCATTTATTCCAAGTTACTTGATGAATGACTTTATGCTGCATATTTGTAACCATCTACGAACGGCGTCCACAAGTGTATGCATCTGAAAAGAGCCTTAATGTTATAGTGACCTAAAAACACTCTGTGACCATGGCGATGTCTGGTTGACGTCCATTTCATTCAACATCCTGTTTCACAGAATGTAACGAATATGTTCAACAATATAATGATAAACCAAAGCTATAACTATATTCACCTATACTTATTATAACGCTGTGTTTAAAAAGCAAAGTCGAACGCAGCTTGCAGAAACACGGGCATTAATATCCAAAAGTGAGGCAGAATTGCAAACGGTAAACAGTCCAGGGTCGAAAGAACAACCAATGTCAAAAGGTCGAGGCAGAAATCAAGGTCGGAGGACGGAAACATGGATCAAAGTACGGTAGGTGAGCGATAGTAACAGACACACAGGTAGCGAGAGACGCATCTAAACCAGGTATGAGCCGAGTGAATCAGCGAGGTGTGGCGGAAACAAAAAGGGGAATGAGGTTCAGGTGTGTGTGATTATTAATACGAGCGTGGAGGTGAACGGGTGTGGTCCGCTGAACATTTCGCCTGTGTGACACTTATCCCTAAGCAGATAATACGTCTTTTTTGGTTTTTCGAAAGAAAGTTGCCGTTTTTGTCAAATAAATGAATAAATAAATACATAAAAATGCCTGATCTTTCTATCATTGTTTAGACAATATGGTACTCTGACAAAATGACTGACATAATGATTACTGTAACTAACCCCACTCTTAATCCTGACCTCAGTAACCCAAAGCAAGACATTTACACATTACACAATCATTCTCACAGTGTGTCTATGTAATCACAGGCAAAATGCATCTGTAGCGACAGATTCTTAAATGCTACTCTTCAAAAATCAACCCATATTCAATAAGGTCATTTTTAGTCAGAATTCTATTTAAGTCAAACATAATTAATGACACTTTTTTAATGAAACTTGAAGGTCAGTGTTCCTCAGTACGGTCAGAAAAGCACATTATCACGATAACAAAATTCATCATAATGCAATAAAATATTATCAAATTGCCCAGCTTTACCCCAGAATGTCAAAAATGTCTGATATTCATTCATGGGTTTATCCTTTAGAGCCTAAACAATAACTGTGCCAACTGCATGGGGACAGTGTTACCCACTAACCCATTAACTTCAGCATACCTGCTATAACAGGTGCTAAATAAACAAACACTGCACAGCAACAGTGTTAATAATGTCCTGTCTTTCCTGGCTCTACTACAAGGCATCATACAAAGCCTTTCATTCCAGGGTTTTGCTAATGAAGTGCCTAACGAGGGATGCTAAATCCAATCTGTCCAAAATGTTACTGTAGATTTTGTTAGCCAAATGAATATGGTCGTCTTGGGTATAGAGACACTGGCGGGACCATCCTTGATTGGCTCATCTATTGTTCCATAATATGTTTTTTCCACATATACTTACCTAATTACTGCATACAATTACATAAACTGTGCAACCCTGCACCACTCTTTAATGTAATGCTACCCCGATAGTAATGTTTTCTTGTTAATGTATTGTTTTTTTCCTCTCTTTTAATTGCTTCATTCATAGTGCTGTACCAGCACAACTGGGAGCTTCAGTCCCCTGAGCAAAGCATTTTTGACAGTTAAATGCTTTAGGTATCATTTCTCCTATAGTCTTACCAAGCAGTAAGAGAAATGTGACTGCTTAGCTTTATGGACTGAAAGGTCTGCACTACAGAGCTGCCTCAGTATCCTTCATAACACAAATGCTCTGCACTCGCCTAGAATCACCCTAAGAGAAAAAGGAACAATACAAAAGCTGTTCTGTTGCATCTTCTATTTTTATTTTGGTTTATGTTCTATGTGTTGGTAGCCTCTCAGTTCCAGCATCCTCTCTGATTCTGACCTCGGACCCTGCCTTGTAGAGTTTGTATTATGGTTTGAATTGTAGTATGGCTGTTTCTCTGTAGCACCCTCTGACATGACGATACTAGAAATGGCAAAGCAGTGGTCATAAATTAGCTGGAAAATGATCCATCTGACCTTGACCTGAACAACCTGGATAGAGGAATCTTATATCCCTGCTCCAATAATGTAGCTATATATCCTGTGTCCTGCTGCACATGTAATATCCCATCCCACCTCTTTTACAGAGCATACAGTTTTAAATCTCTGTATTCGGTGCAGTGGTTGGTCAATAGTAAATGATCTGGATTACTAATCAGAAGGTTGCGAGTCTAAATTTCAGGTTCTGTTAAGCTGTAACTGTTAGGTTCTTAAGCATGGCTGTAACGATGACCTATTTCTACTGGATAAGGGGGTCTGGTAAATGCTTTAAATGTAGAGTGTGCTAGAAAATAAATAATACAAGAACCCGCCGTTTAACGGACCCATTATGCTCTGTGAAACAGGTCTTTGGTGGAAATGGTCGTTGACTGCAAGTTACCATAGTCACATAGTATGTTTACGCTACTGTAAATATAAAGATTTAGAAAACTGTGATACGATACGTAAATGTGGATACAGTTGACAACACAGGTGAAACACCTGTCCATCTACACAGCATCTGAAGCCATCGTTCTTCAGTTACCAGCACACGCTCAGTGGAACTAAAATATAAAATCGCATCCTGAAATCTAAACATAAATAAACATACCTCACTGGCTGCACACGACCGAGAGGGAATGAGTCCACTCGAATAAATACTAATTTCTAAAACAGTATGCAATATCACCTTTTAAACGCTTTAAGTAAATCCAGCGCGGTGCTACTAGAAGGATTTAGGAAGTTTGCGATTGGCACATCTAGTTATGCTGCACGTAGGGGAAGCACGACACTTTGCGTTAAGTACAACATTTTTCCAGTTCCTATTTAATGCAAAAAAAAAAACGTCAATATTCCTGAAGATAAAATACATTAAAACATTAAGTAAACAAAACATCAAAGTATAGCATAAATAATATTTATGGCAGGACATATATGCATGTTAAACTTTTTTTTTTCATTTTCCTAGCTGTTTACGGGTGGTGTTATGAGACAGATTGTTATTTGCTATTATACTATGATTTGGTATAATTGTAGAGACATCAGTCATTAAAGTGAACGGCCGTTGATCAAATCATTAATGGACGGTTAGCTATAGATGTAATGAAAATGACTAATTGAATGTGTGTTAGGTAGCATGCGTTCTGTTAATAATGTTAAGTTACCCTTTAAAATCCTGCAGTTCTATGTTGTCTCCCAACACACTGAGGAACTCCATGAATGCTGGAGTTTCTTCATTATTCCCAAATAACTCTTCTTCTGAAGTCTAATGTGGACAGAGATAAATGAGGGAAAGTTTGAGAATCTAGCATGTGATTTGAGAGCAATGCTTAGTCAGTATGGACAAATTCACCCATGGCACTCACCTGGCCAAACTTTTGGTATATAACCCCAAACTTAAAGGTGTTGTTGACTTCGTGCTCATCAAAGCCGACTATCAGTTGCGAGGCCTGAGGTGGGGGAAAGACAGAACCAGAGACTGAGAAACAGAGCCAGCAGGAGAAACATATGTGTGTCAGGACTCTTCATTATTCAGCAAGGGCTTCATGTTTGTCATGGCTCAGAGCCCAAATGGTTGCAGAGATGAGCCAGGCCATGCTCAAGCACACATGCAGACTGAGCCTGCTGGGCACTGGAGAAGCAGATGGACTTTACTGCACCCCGAGGTATCTACACATTAGCCCAGATGTCCTGAGAAGTGAGGGGGGGGACCATAATTAGAGCAGAACCTTCTTACATTAGCTAAATTCAGCAGGTTGGGCATTTCTGTCCGGCTGTGACACGCCAAGCTGACATCCAAGAACTAGAACTCTACTGCAAAGTGAAATTTTGCAAAAAAAGACTAACACAAACACAGCCTACTAACTTTACCATATGCCATGATTTACCATACACATGCACCTTGTAAAAGTCTGATAATGCAGCAAAGCGGCAGCTGCCCAGTTTGCGTTTGCTCACAGAATGCTGTCTACAGTATGCTGGTGGCTGGACATTTTTGGTTGGTGGACTATTTCCAGTCCAGCAGTGCCATCGAGGTATTTAACAACTCCAGCAGCACTGTTGTGTCTGATCCACTCATATCAGTGCAACACACAACCACACCAATGTCTCTGAAAATGATTCCCCACCCAAACAGTTCCTGATCTGTACTGGTCCTGTGGGGGGCCAGACCATTAGAGAACAGAGTAAAGAGGACTAACAAAGTATGCAGAGAAACAAACTGAATACAGTTTGGAACTGTAGAACTACAATGAGGTTCTATATGGTAAGAGGAACTAACTAAATAGACAGCGAGTGTAAAAACAAGTAGGTGTACCTAATAAAGTGGCCAGTGAGAGTACAGTACTGTGCAAAAGTTTTAGTCACCGTTATTTTAGATATACTATCGTTTTAGCAGTGGTATAATGACTGTATATAATTACTTATTACTCGAAATATATATTACTCAAAAATATAGAAGATTTGTATGGAGCATTTATAAAAATACAAACAGCAGAAATATCAGCTTCTATCGCCTACAGTGGTAAATATTCAGTGTTTCCTCCCCTTACATTTAAGCAATCGCAGCATCTGGCAGCTTCATCAACATATCAAGTTGACCCTTCTACAGTCAGAAATTGAAGGCTGACCAATAGTTGGAAGGGCAACGGGGTGAAAAGGTTTAGATATGCTAAAGCTCCTAACGATTGATACGAAGGTCAATGGAAAAGAGCATTGAGTGACAAATCCAAGTTAAATATTTGGGGACTGAATCATCAACAGTATGTTGTTTATGGTTATTAGACATATTTGATAGCTACAGCAACACATCTAATGGTGGACAAAGACTGCTGCACAGTACTGTATGTATTGTATTATAAAGGTCCAGTAGACAAGCTCAATATCATTTTCATTTTTGATTTTTATAACTGACTTGAGTTCCTGTAGCTTTCAGGTAAAAGCAGTTCCTGAGGACAGTGGGCTATGATTGAAAAGTGAAGGTCAGATGGTGCAGCAGACTGGTGCCATGTTTAAAGTAAACTTCTATGTGTACCCTATGAATTCAGCAATATTCCCCAAAACCCCTGTGACCATGGCAAATATAAGGCCAGACTTTTTTTTATTGCTTGTTCCTCGTTAAGATGTCCCTACTTAAGAATCTACTGTGGAGGAAAAAAAAAAAAAATCTTTATTTTTCAGCACTTTTCAATTTCTCGAGGACTGTGTTAAATCAATACAAGGAAGGAGGAAGAAATAAGTATTTTATAGTAATTTTTGTAATTTTTATTTAAAAATAAAATTTGTTTAACCTACAATTAAATTAAAGTGAATCTGGAAAAAAATTAAATGAACAGTAGAAAACAGTTGGCTCTCCACCGGAGATTTAAATATGATTGTCGGTGGATTCACGAAACAAGCAATAAAAAAAGTCTGACCTAAGCAGGAGTAAAGCTTTGCCATACTGCTTTCAGAGATTAGTATGATACACTAAACTTAGATGTGCCAATACTGAGGAACATTAAGAACACACACTGATAGGTGACCCAAGAATCGAAGGAACTTTTCCCACTCACCCTGGGGTAGAGGACGGGATTAAACTTGAGACCTGTGACATCATCACAAAGCAGCTGAAGCACAAAACACCCGCGTTAGACACAACACTGCTATCATGGGCTGCAGTATAATAACAGTACACATATATAACAGTACACACATTATTTTCTCGTCACAACTGAAGAATCACAAAATGCATACATCAGGTCATCGCTTTAATAATGAAGAGATGCCTGGGTGAATTCCACTGCTCTGTATTTTATAGAGATAATGACGTTATTCACCTTGGCTATCTGAGGTACACTGGGCAACTGGTGCAAGCCCTCCAAAGGGATCCTGTCATGAAGCGTCTTTGTCTTTGACCTTAAAGATAATGTAACAATTTCATTTTCCAAAAACTGTTGAACAAAGCTTTAAACTTGCTTTTCTTTTCATTTTTTTATTGTACAGGTATGTGTCGTTTACTATCCATCATCATTTCTGTGAAATCTACCCACAGTAAATATATTTACTCACATAATACACATTATAAAGCAAAGCTACAGTATTTGGAATACAGAGTATACGCTCATTTATTTAATATCAACACTGACCACCATGTACTCATTATCAAATATTTTTGGACTATGCAAGATGGGTAAAAGCATCTCATTGAAAAGTTGCATGCAGCACACTGATTCACTAAGAAATGAGCACATTTATCTCTGGTGGCTGTGCCGCAAAGACGCAGCTTTCATTCCTCCCCTTGTTCTCTGGTGTGCCGCACTGAACAGACCCAGCACATCTTACTCAGCTTGTTTCTCTCACTGCGGTGTGTCAACTATCCACACCAAACAGGCAGTGATTCTCAACCGTCCCACTAGCCATGCATGATTCGTATGCAAGTACCTTATAAACGCTTATTTGGAGCACCAACCAAACACTGATCATGAACAGGTAGGTTAGTTCCTTTAATAATAGGGACAATAACCTTATTGGATCACGAATGTTACACACTGCAGCACGTGCCGGTGTTCCATCTGATTCATAATTATACTGCTCACGAAAATTATGGGATATTTCAAACTGAATATGAAGAAGATCCCATAAGAACTGCTGGACATGCCTTATCACTGTCTGTGTTTTTTGACAGTCTTGGGTGACCATACACCCTACTAAAGTCAATGTGGGGGCACTCTCGTCCAGTTTGACGTTCTTCTGTTCAACTCCACTTGTCATGGTAATTGAGTTTGCATCTCATTTGAGTAATCGAACAACTTTGCATACATTTTTCATTTGCTTTTCTGATGATCTTATTTAATGTAATAAAATCAAATGCTTCTTTTTTTTAATTGCTTCATATTCATTCTGAAATATCCTCCAACTTTTTGTGACCACTGTTTATACTTTTTAGGTTAATTCTACCTCATGGTTGTTTTTTTCTTTTACTTATATGCATTAAAATAAACTGTAAATTAAAATACACCGCTTTAGTACTTCTATTTGCATCTGATTTATTCGTTAAGTTTGGTGGCATGCTGTTGGATAAGGCGCTCGCCTCACAGTCTCGCTGTCCTCAGTTTAATCCTGACCTAGGAATCCACACACAAAATGCTAGCTAGGCTGACCAGGATTAAGTGAATAAGAAAATGAATGAATTGATGAATTATTATTTATGATTTTTAGTTTTTCATTTACCAAAGAAGCGTTACTTCTAAAATCAGTTACCTTATTGCACATCTTTCTTTATTTCTGGAATAATTTATTTCGTATTATAATATGGATATGGACATGAATTATTTCTGACTGGTTATGAGGTGTACATTAATGTTGGACCCTTTAGAGTATATCCGTATATCCCATCTGCACAAATCGGAGTAAACAGAATTTTGTTCCTTCACATTTAATTCCACTTTTACCAGTTGAATGGCTAAACTAGGACTTAATCCTAAAGCCCCATAATCCCAGTTTTGTGACATATTCAATCTATATCATCCACAGCCATGCCATGTACAAAGTCACATTTAGCTCATTCTGCACGATCGAATGCATTGTGCTGCTGCACCTTCATTCACTATACTATACTGTAAGTGTTAAATATACCTGAGCATGATGCGAAGGAATTCCTGACCTTCAGCCTCCTCGTGCTTTAAGGACATGATGAGATGCCCCAAACTACTTCCTGTGCAGTAATAGTTCATATGTTCCTGAAAGAATGTGAGAGAAAAAGCGCGAGACACGATGATTGCATAGGCTTCATTTCATCTCCCGACTCCCTCACCAGCTCAAGATCGTATTCACAATGAGAAAGGGGAAGAAAATGGTTCATTTTCTGAACTGCTGATTTTAAATGGAAAACCTTCAGTATGGTTTGGTGTAAGTGACATTTTCTCACACTTCCATGAAGCTCTGCGACACATGACGAGCAAGGCGTGTACAATTTCAAACAGAAATGAAAAGGTAACAGAGACTTCTTAGATTTAAATGACAGGAGAAGAAAGTCAAATTTGAACGTTTCATTTATTATATTTGGTTTTTATATTATATTTGGTATATTTTTATATTTATTATATTTGACTATTTGGTGTGAACATTAGGATAAATTTAATTTAAAACACAAGGCCAAATCTAATTCGCTTTGATCTAATTAGCATTGATCTTTATTCTGCATTTGATATTGTGTGTATGCTGAGTAGTGCTACACATGTAAATGCAGTTTGTGACACTAGTCCATACAGGAAGGGTCCAGTATAGATCTCAATGCTATCTAAAGGTCCACATTAATACCAAGGAAGCAATGAAGCACAACTAGCTCTATGGGAAATTGGACGGGTAGTGTATAATCTGAACTGCAACTGCAATAGCTCTATAGTGTCTTTAGATAAAGTACGTGGAACCTAAAGCAAAACCCGCAGAGTAGTTGAGTGCAAAAGCAAAGATAATCAGAATACTTAAATTACAATGAGATACAATGAATCTCATTAAAGCTGAACGTAACATGTACTGTATATCTCATAGTTTAATCTACCTTAAACATGCTTAAAACTCTCTAACATTAACCTCCATTTTGCAAAATCGCTTAATGTAGTAAAAAAAAAGCTCATTATTAAAAGCTTACATGTACTACTGCATCAGCATCGGCGGAGTATAGTACTTCACATCGCTTGCTCCACAGAACTAACTTTAAATTCACAATATGGTTTCTGCCAAATGTGTGTCTTATCAGATTCCTATCTTTTTTTTAAATTATAAACAGAACCATCATACAACAGGGAATTTCTGTAATCTAAAGTGAGATATGCATGCATAATGATAACAATAATAGCAGTCATCTTTACAACAAAATACTATAATACTCATTTTTATTATTTAACACTGATATTCATTATTCATCACAATTTCCCATGAAAACAAAAATAATTAAAAAAAACAGTGCCTACAGAAAATCAGCATACACCATTATGAAATCTTGCCACTATTGCATTCTGGAGCTGTTTTTAAAGCTAAACCTTTCCACCATGGGGAGTACTTTGCGTTACCATATACTAATAATGGTGGAGTTCCAAAGGAACAGCCAGTTTTATCAATCAAAATCTTTAGAACTACTATCTGGTGTGTGATCTGGAAAGTGACTTTTTATACCTGTGCATGTTTATAATAGCTAGCCTAAAGGGGCTGATCACTTACCCAGTTTAGGGTGTTAACATTTTAAATCTTTCAAGTGCTTTTAATTTAAATGATTTTTTCTTTCATGCTGGAGGCTACGATGTGTAAATACAGCTGGAAAATAGTTAGGCTTAATCGATTTCAAATTTTAGGGTATAATATGTAAAATGTACTGATTTTGAATGCTTTTCTGTAAGCATTGCATATCATGTATCCCACCTCTCACAGTTAATATGAATCCCCGTCAATTCTTCATGTCAATACAACTTTAGAACCAGCATAGATTTCCCATTTCCATGTGTTTGTGAAGTAATTATGTCCAAGTTTATCAGATATATGTCGAGTAATGTTAATGATGTACATCTGTAACGCTGATTACTGGGTAAGAATAAATCTGTGTATAAATTACAGATATAACTGAACCTGAAATAACTGCTTGTTGTTGACGTCAATTAATCTGAACTGATTTTCCATATAATACAAAATTAGAATATGTTTAATTATAAAATAAACTAGCCCAAACTATGAGGAGTTACTTATACCACATTCACAAACTCTTCATACTACTGTATAATCATAAGATGTCTGACATGTCTAATATGTCCGTGTCTAATAAAACGCTGTTTGATAAAAAATGTTATCATTAAATGAGAAAATCATCAAGATACACATACCATTTAAGGAAACTCTTAAGAGATTAAGGGATAGAGGGGTGTGATAAACTGGATTTTAATTGTTGTTTAGGGATTTTTGTGGAACTTGTCAATGCTTTGCTATCTTTGTGTTGCCATGTCTGCAGTAACCCCTTTTACAAAGCACGTAGAAAACAGACACTAATGACTAATACAACATACTAGACTTGCGTGTACTATGCTGCTTATATACACTACCAGACTAGTATTGTTTACTTGGGATCTTAATAACTACACATATAGCAAATTAATTTCAAATATCCAGTGCTTTATGTCAGAATTATTTGTTTCTACTATTTGGTCTGATGAACATTTGACATACTGACCTTATATACACTGTTCCTGATTTAAACTAGCTTATGATCACTCACTCTGCCCAGAAAGTGCTTGCGGTAAGCTCGCGCTGTGCTGTTGCTCTCGAGCCTGTAAGCGAAGCCTCCTCCTCCCCCGGGACCCGTGCCTTCAGTCTCCTCTTCCTCGCAGAAACTGCTGTCTGAAGATGTTGGGGTACCAACCGGGGCGTCTGCATCCTCAATCCAGTAACCTCCAAACTGGGGCAGGATCACTTGAGGGTAAGGACCACCCTTCTCCAACACCTAGAGGAACAGGTGGCAGGTGGTACTGAAGGTGTATGATGGAAAAGCAGTCCTTCACATTGCTCAGTTTGTGATGTGGGTGTACTCACGTCTTCTATCCGTGGATATGGGATGTAGTCGTCCTATAAGAACGAACGTGAGCATCAGTTAAGTGCGATCTACTGTGTACACTGTATTTTACTACGATTTTTTTTGCTCTACAGATTGGTTGGACACTGGGTAAAAGTGCTTTCCCAGCTGCCCTAGAAAAGGCTCTCAGGAGCTACTTTTGGGGAGTGTACGTTTTGGTTCCAGAACACTGACTGTTAGACACCATGACACTCAAAGACATTTCTCCCAGTTGACAGACTTTGGACTGAGACAAGTAGTAGTCTGTCATGTAGACTGTTCTGATTTAGCTGTTAGGAGGTACAGGGAGCAATGATTCTGTGAGGGGAACTCACACATGGAGAACAGAAATCCCAGTTCGACACATATTCAGTGGCCATTTTATGGGGTTCACCTTCCATCATAGAAGTACACAGTTACTAACTGCAGCACATCGTATACTATGTACTATCTCATCATCTAGTCTTCTATATTCTTCTATATCTGGTCAGTGGTGGCCCCATTTTGGTTCCTTTGCACTTATGCAGTTACCATAATAGTCAATTAGTCTACATTGGCTACAGTCAGTAACTGTATACTGCAACCTTAAGGTTGTGGTAAAGCTGATAAATTCTACTAAGTGTAAGTACATACGTACATGCGTAAGTGCTTCTAAGAAAAGACATTTCAATACACTAAACTGTTGGAGCATAAATATACACGCGAGTTTGCATTTGCACCACAAGGTTTCTTTACAGTCATGACCTTTAAAACTCCTGGAGAATTTGAAAGACGTTCAGTACTGAGCACATAGTTAACCAAAATTAGGACCCGTTCTTCTTTTGCAACAAACAAGCAGCAAAGTATAAGAAAGCAAAGCAGAGGGAAGAGAAGCAACTTGTGTAAACAGTATTAATATATAGAGAGGTAGACACAGGCACACGTGCACATGCATGGTACAAGAACACACTCTCCACACCTTGTGCTTCTTAGTCTCCTCATATTTAGGAAGCTGTAGTGATCCATGGTTGCGTTAGAAAGCAAAGGGTACAAGGAGGTTAACCAGTAGACAAAAGACAACACCAGAACAGCAAAGTGGAAAAGGTGTTAAAGGAACACTCGTTGAGCCTAATCTCTATGCGCTGCGTCTGAAGCACGTGTATGATTACCACATACTGGACATTTGTTTTCACACACCTTCACGCACTGGGAAACATAGAACTCTCGAGACTTCCATAATGGAACTTTTTATAACTACGATTAAGTCCAACAATACATTCTTAAAATAAGATACTATATAGTAATTAAATCAAATAAATAATGCAAATGCAGCACCACAGTCACTTATGTAGTGTAAAATACTTATTTAAAGCAGCCCTTAAAAAGTAATTGCTTTAGAATTAATTTGACATATCATCATGGATGGCAGATCACCACCTTAAGATAAATCCTGGCAAGACAGAAGTCTTACTCTTCTCAGGTGACTCTTGTCCTCACCAAGACCATGTCACTTCCTTCTTAACAACATCAGAAGGATCCGTCCATTTCTTTCCACAGAGGCAACACAGATTCTGGTTCAGTTCCTTGCCATTTCAAGACTGGACTACTGTAACTCTCTCTTAGCGGGGCTTCCTCTGACCGCTATCCGATCCTTACAGCTGATCCAGAATTCAGCTGCAAGACT
>JAUZST010001137.1:0-18592 GCA_034779995.1 Parotocinclus haroldoi | reverse complement strand
TGTTAATGGAGCAATCACTGAAACGATGTTAGCTGGTCCTTTTAAGGCAGGGCTGCAATGAATTTGAAATGTGTTTTCAGGGAAAAAGTTCATTTTCTAGGCAAATATTGACTTTACAATTAATTGCTGTTAAGCTGATCACTCTTTATAACATTCTGGAGTATATGCAAATAGCCATTATAAAAACTGAAGCAGTAGACTTTGTAAAAATTAATATTTGTGTCATTCTCAAACCTTTTGGCCATGACTGTACAGGCCAACAGCTTCATGTAACAATTGTGATCTCAGTGATTTTGGCCATGGCATGATTGGTGGTGTCAGAAGGGCTGGGTTGAGTATTTTTAAAACTGTTGGTCTCTATGATTTTCATGCACAACAGTCAATAGAGTTTAATCAGAAGGACAAGAGAGACGGAGACAGACAGACAGAGAGAGAGACAGACAGGCCGAGTGAATGGTAGTTTTGCAGATGGAAACTCTTTTAGAGGTCAACAGAGAATGTCAAAACAAATATTTTAAACTGGTGTAATGAACATGGCCGTGCATTCATTGTTGTTCACGTGGTCGTCCCAGTACCCTGATCTGAACCTATTTTAACAGGGGACAGATTATCCCTGAGAATCATTTATAAGAATAATAGAAACTCTTAAGAATAAAATCATCTACATAAATATATCCATAAATGTTCTAAAGAAAATATTCAGCCTAATCATCTGGAGTAAGTTGTGGTATTTTTTTTTTACTCTTTCACTATCCTGTTGCAGTTATTGTGCTAAAATTAAATTCAATATGTAATTATTACTTGCTGTGTACACTGATGCGACACGTGATGCGTACATCACTGGGCTCTGGTACAAATGAAGATCCACAGCATGAAAATCTGCAGGAAAGGCATGAAGTATTTCCATTTACTAGGCGCAGATTTTTCCAACAGAAATGCATAATACGTTTTTAAACCAAACAAAAACATGCAATTAATTAATACATTTATAAAATTCAATTTGTAATAAATTGAAATAAAAGGCTACATTATTTTATGTATAACATCACCGTATATTAAATAAACATTCCTTTCATTTCTAAGGATAATTCAACGTGTGTATTTTCTGGTATGAAAATGTAACAATTCTTCTTTAGTCCCCTGCAAAGATGCATTAGATCACAAAAGAGAATGCATGTGACATCATCAATTTCTATGCCAACATTTTTTGCATCGTGATCAGGCATTATCATAATGTGTTCCCAACAAAGTGCTCAATGAGCGTTTCTGTTTGTACACTGCTGTATAAAGCTAGTCATGATTTCTGATTTGCAGATGTAGAAGCGTTTGCCAAAGCTATGGAGGGAGAAGCTAAAGCAGATCAACATGAAGATCCTAAAGACAAGAAAGATGATGAAGAAGACATGAGCCTTGATTAGGTCTTTACACTTGCTTTTGTTTCAAATGCGTTTCACTATGGCTTTGGGCCTCTGCCCGCTTAGGTAGCCTAGTCATTTTCTTTATACATAATGACTTTGGCTGAAATAAATAAGCTTGCATATAAAGCACACACTCCAACGAGATGCCTGAAGTCTGATGGTTCTGTTCATTAAACAATTTCCACACACAGGTTTAAAATATATATTTATAAATTAATCATAATTGATCTGAAGAAACATTACAGAACTCCACATGTACACAAGCACAAACACCATGTCATCATCCTAATCTAATTCATGTCACAACATTCATAAAATAGCTCTGGCACAAAAACTACAGTTACAAGCTTTAACCAGATGATGCAGTCAGTTATGTGGAGCCACAGTTCAGTAACAGAACGCTGTGGGACTGTCTAGAGCATCTTACAAAGCTGGTTAGAAAAGACAGTTGGGATGCTCAGATGACCCATCACACTACAGCAACATTTAATAAGAAAAGGCACTTGCAGAACTCACAGTGTTTAGCAAGAGGTGTCATAAAAATAAATAGCCATCCCTAAATGACCTAACAATGGAGGTTAAAAAGAGTCAACGTCATACAACAAAAAAACTAGTACTACTACATTATAATAATCAGTAACCTCCCTGAGATAGAAATAGCGTAACATAAATTATCAGTATCTGTACCTCAAAATATTAAATTGCCATGTTTTTACAAGTGAATGATATCAGAGTTTGGCTGGAAGCTAACCTACTATTACAGCCTAAGTGCCCCCAAAATGAAAGAGAGAAATCAAATCAAAATAAGGTGACACACTCACCAGCCTTTTCAGGTACACCTGTTTAACGCCAGTAGCCAATCATTTGATATTGGCACGCAGGCATGTAGATATGGTCAAGATGTCCTGCTAAAAAGTTTGACATTTGAGGGAGGTTTGTGCTTGACGGGCTGGTTGGAGTTTTTCAGAAACTGCCATCTCTGGCATTTAAAGAGAATGGTCTAAAAGCAGGTCCTCAAGCAGCATTTCTCTTGTGTGAAAATGCCTTGTTGATGCTGGAGGTCAGAGGAGTTTCGAGCTTATAAAGGCAACTGAAATAAACACTCATTACAGCCAAGGCAAAAGAGAATCTCGACGCACGACATGCAAGCACAGGAGCTGCTCCTGTCGGCTATGAAGAAGCATGTGAGGCACAACAGCAGAAAAGTGTTGCCAGATCTGCCGAATCTCAATTTCTGCTGGTAGGGTCAGAAACTGTGCCATGTCACAAAGCTCTAACTGGTTTATTGAACATGACGTTGAGATCATTGTACTCAGACGGCCTCCACAGTAACATTTCAGTCTAATAGAGCACCTCTGGAATGTGGTGGAACAGGAGATTCTTTTCCTGGATGTGCAGCCAACAAATCTGCAGCACCTGCCTGATGCCATCATGTCAATATGAGTAAAAATCTTTGAGGAACGTTTCCAGCATCTTCTTGAATCAAGGCCGCAAAGAATTCGGGCATTTCTGAAGTGTGTTCGAGGTATACCTAAAAGTGGCTGATGAGTGTACCTGCACAGTATAGAGTGCATGGTTAAGGAAGGCTTTGATGGATTGTGAGCAGCAGACAGATGGCTCGCTGATGAGACACTGTACCTCCAATACAAACCATTTTTATCAGCTACTATTTGGACTAACAACCCAACCTCTAATTAATAATGATTGTACAAACACAAGACATTGTAGCATTCACGTAATTAAACGATGACTATTACAAACACAACACACAAAGCTTTAATCAACTATTAAGACTCCTTTGTGCAATGCAATGACAGAGATAATAGTTTTAACCATCTCAGGTCAACCATAGATTGTTAGCTTGTTTGATTATTTTGGCACCTCACATCTCAAGCTAGAAAATATTCCTTAAAAAAATGAATATTTTAAAAACATCAAAACAGCATACAGTTTTGGCTTATCACAACAATCACAGTGAGCTGAAAAAAAAAAAATTAAAAAAAAAAAAAAAAGGTGATGCCAGGATCATTCGAACACGCACAGAAAATTGATGAGGCACAAATAATGTGCCTAGAAAATGTAATCTCTAACATAGAGTTTTTTTTTCCTAGATATGCTTCAGAACATCACGTGTACCACAACAATAGGAAACAGTCTTCACATGAACAGCACTGCCTGGACTAGGACATTGTACAGATGATAAATAGTAGTACCAAAAATAATGAGGGTAATGAGTAAATAAATACACTATATGATGTCTTTACCACAGTATCTATTTCAGAATAACCAACCTACTAAATAAAGCCTTGTTACTGATAGAGTGGTGTAAGGAAGACTGAAGAACTCACAAGCTCACAGGTCCACATCTCATGAGAATGCAGAAGCTGGAATTTCATTAGGACTATACCTGCTGCACTAGTCTACGGTAGTGTGGCATGACCTTACTGTCTGGGAGGTAGAGAGCCATTTCCAAGGCCACCAGAACAGGGAACTCCAAGGGGATCAGCTCCCGACGACTTATTCGAAAACGCTCCTCCAGTTTCTGCTCCCAAACATACCAGAAAAGCACACACACAGACACACACACAGACACACACACAGACACACACACAGACACACAGACACAGACACACAGACACAGACACACAGACACAGACACACAGACACAGACACACAGACACAGACACACAGACACACAGACACACACAGACACACACAGACACACACAGACACACACAGACACACACACAAATGCCACAATGATTTTTATAAACACCCCTGACATGAAAAATGGTGTCTGTGTGTAAATAAAGACTGTTTTGTGCTGCGTCTTATATCAGTCCACAAGGGAACAAAACAGACATTGTCGTTAAATCTGGTATTCCTAATCAATAAGCTGAATCAATGTCAATAATTACAGTGACAAAAAAACTTAAATAATAATCATGCTCAATAATCAATAATCACAGTAATGAGTAATAAATAATCAGTAATGCAACATGTACTTTCACTTATCTGGTTAAATCTCGATTAACCAACAAAAAACCCATAAATTATGTAAGGCAATTAAATACAATGACAAATAATCTCCAATGTTTTGTTTTGTATATGTATTTTTTTCTATTACTACATATAAATTTGCTTTAATATATTACTCAAAAGAAACCTTTACTCTGGCTATAGTGAGGAATTCACTGTATTTGGAGGCGCTACTGATTGAAAATCATGTAAGCATCTGGGAGTGCCTGTTGATTGTATGAAAACATTTATTTCTTTCTTTCTTTTTCATCTGGAACAGTTGAAATCAGTGCTCCATTACTGTATCGTCATCTGGCCTGCAAAATATATGAAATGGCCATATGGGTTTCTAGGACGGCGCGCATACATGAACCTATAGTAATAAACAGGCCTGATGTAGAGAAGTGTCGACCGCACCCCATGGGTCACAGGCTTTTCATGTTTAGCGAAGTTACGCATGCCCATAAGGACCACATGGCTGTGTACCACTGGGTGGTCTGCAAACTCATTCGAGTGTAACTGTCACTAATAAAAATAGTGAGAAACACAAGCAGTGCATGCCATTGAGAATGCTCCTGTGAGCTTATTCATCTGAACATCTGATCATTTATAACATGCTTAATGGCAAGACTGTAATCAGACAACAAGTTTAGTTGCTTTCAAATGATAGACAGAGTAAGTGCAGCTATAGCGTTCAGATTTTACAGCTGGTGAGACTATATTCAGACCTCACTTTCTCTGTATTTCAGATCTCCTGATGGGCCATCCACCAGCACTCCCACTGTGACTTCAAATTTTATCCACACAGCAGTGAAGCATTGGGTGCTAAAAATTGGCCTGTATTTATTATTAATGCACCCTAATCAAGCACCATGATGGATGATTATGATGTTGGTAGTGATTCATTACTTGGCCAAAAGTAATAACAACAAGAAAAGTGCAAAACAATGCAATTTCACATCTGGGCTTATGCAAACCTAAGGAGGCATATCCCTTTGAAAAGTTTCCCCGTGTAGATTAGCACCCACTTGAGACAGCTAATTGCCTGCAGCTGAAGGGCCTAATTGAGCCGCTGCAGTTTCAGGCCTATTTTCATACAAATCATGGCACACATATAATAAGTCAAGCGGAAATACAAACAGCCCACGTCGCCTAGTCCTACAAAACACATCAAAGGCCATGTCATACACAACTTCCTGTTTGCCAGCACAAATCCCAGAAAAGAAGAAATGCACGACTCCAGATGTATGCCAGTCTATCAATTGGTGAGCGGATACATGGAAAAACCAGATTTAGTTGGGTTGTTAAGGGAACATTTCAAAATTGTGTGGAGACATTAGAGGTGGGAGTTACTCCGTGTTTGATTCTAAGGGCATTCCAGTCATACGGCAAGAAACCACAAGGTCTGATTATAAATAAAAGGCACAGCTTAAAGGATGTAAGGGATGCTGCACCACAAAGAAAGGATTATTTATTCTATGCATTTTAAAAGATGTAGCAGTTATGACTTATGGCTTCACTGTTGCTAGTCTAAATGGTAAATATTAGGTATTTCATAAAATTTAGATTTTTTTTAGCCTAAATAGCCCCCTGTCATAGGAAGTCGTATATTGACTCCTGGAGGATTATGTGCTTTTCTTGTGCTAGTCTTCCCAGAAATCATGTTTGTGCAAAATCTTTGCTTTTATAGACTTCTCACGCCCTCGATGACTCGCTCAGTGTGTGAGCTAGATCCACACCTCACTGACTTGTTCTTGGAGACAGGACTGTAATGTTCGTGGCACCATTTGGTACAAAGTGTCAGTATTTTCAGTGCACGACAAGCAAGTGTGTTTACATGCATTTCATCATATAACTACAGAATAATCTGATAACTGCACAAAAAAAAAAGAATTAGTCAGTAATCTGATCAAAGAGTATACATGCAGCTGGGTAATCAGATAATAGGAAACCTCTGGGTTTGCATGACCTAAGCAATAAGTCTCTTAGACCTAGCAAGCGATTTTATGCTAGCTAAAATCAACATAAGATATCTATGTGCTGAGTAATCCGATTAGTAAACTAATATTCAGATAGCTTTCTTAATCTGATTTTTAGAAATAATTCTGAACTGGAGTATGATGCTTACATGACCGCTTGAATAAGATGACAACTAAGAGACGTAAAATCATTATCGGATCATTAATTGCACATAAACCCACCCATTGAGGGACAAAAATCACAAACTGGGAATAAAAGCACTTGCTTATGTGGAGAACGATTCAAAATCCCAGCAAGGTGATGACCCAAAACACATCACAGAGCTTTGCAACAGCTACGGGAAGGCCAAAGAAAATTCAAGATTGCTGACTTCTGCCACAATCCTATGACCTAAACCCCTTTGGGGGCGTTTGAAGAAAAACAAAGGCAAGCATTCGCTAACATCACAAGATTCTCTTTGGAATATTGTGAAATCATGCTAGGATAAGATGGATCATCATTTTTTGCACAAACCAATGAAGTTCATGGCAGCTTGAGCGTATACTGTCAGAAGTACACTTACCAAATGGCCTGACCAGAATGCACCATCGGTACTCTATTCCAGATCACCACAGTGGTGGGGTTCGACCACTTGACCACCTGAGTAGCTTGGCAGTAAATATACTAATAGATTTTTTTTTAAACATGCTATAACTAAGCAGAGTGTTAATTATTTTGTCATGATGCTTACATCAAGTTATGCTGTCCATACAGACACGACTACTTTCATTTTGTCCCTTTAGTTTAAGTAAATCACATTTAATCAAAAAATCAAAAGAAACTGAGGGCTGTAAAGCTATGGTAATTAGTCACAGTTCCGTGTAACAGATATGAATCAAATTTCAATACCACATATGAATGTTACCCAAATCGGAACTGTAAAAGTCAGGTTCACTGTGTTTTGTTCTGATCACATTAACCCACAGAACTAAGTCATATACGATAAAAAAAGATCGCTTTTACTTTCGAGCAAAAAACACGGTAAACTATTTAATTTAATCTTTTTCGAGAAACAGTAATTGTAAACACACTGTAGGCCTATGTGTATACCAGCATACATAAAAAATCAACTACAGATTCAATTCAATCCAGTTATTATCATAGCTCTTAGAACTGTCCCCTTTTGTCGCGTGTTCGCACCCCAGGAGATAGGGATGTCATTCTGTAATTCTTAAAACACAACCTATAGTGACTTTCTCAGCTCCTACTTCAGGATAGGGTCTTTTCCCAGTGCATAGGAACAAGTGTTGAGTATCCATATAAACAAGAGAAAAACGAGGTGAAAAAGCTGCTTACAGCACTTTAGCATCACACAGCGTTTCTACCCAGGGTGCAAATGTAACCATGAAATTAATGTACAAAAATGAATGTTCCCTGCTCAACAAAATTTTGGTGAGCAGTATAGTTCTTGGGGGTGCTAACTAGGGCATACGTCCTCCCAAATTATTCCAAAGAACTGTTAGGTGTGAAAGCACCTCATTCGTTTTCAGTTTTAGATTTGATTTAATGCATGTGATGCAATTTTAGCATCTTAAACCCCTGATGTTAAAGAGAATGAGAAATCACATGGGTTTGATTTCAAATGGCCATACTTGTGTACATTTGAAGTTATATTGTTCTTCGCCTTAAGATGATGCTTTTTCCGTGGAAAGGATATCCTCACCCACCTTTGAGACATTATCTTATAAGCGTCAGGGAGGTAGCAGTTGATATTTTCCATCTGGAACGGGTCGGCGTCGCAGATCTTGTCATCCGTGCGGCCATAATTGGCACTCTCGATCATGATGACATCACTTCCTGGACAGCGCAGGTCAATGGGGTAACCCTCACAAGACAGCTCTCGTCTGACCAAACCAAATGGCAAAGCTGCCCGACTAAAGCCTAGAGAGGTGAAAGAGATAAAGGAGAGAGAATAAATCAGAGACTTAAATATAACCACTCTGACATGAAGTATCATGGGGAAATTGGGGTGAAAACACACTGGACATTATTCCAAAGGCTGCCAGGCTGATATGTTGAGATGAATGAGACATTCAGAGTGATGGTTTTGGTGGAGATCTTAAGGGGGGGGCTGACACGGCGATGGGAGGTCAATGAAAACAATCAATATTTAATATCTATGGAGTTTAATTAATTAATGTCTGATGCAGAACATTTTACACAAAGAATGGTAAATATCTAAAGATTTTGGAAGCGCTATGTAAAACTAATAAAAAAAAAAGAAGGGATAGCAGGGAAGCAGGCTAAGCATGAGAGGAAAAAAATCAATACTTTTTGCTTTGTGCCCTGCAAATGTGAGCAGTGCCAAATACCTGCGCTTAGGAGGAGGCAGAGTGGGGGATAGAAAGCAATCCACTCCCAACAAATCATTTAGAGGGCATTTTGATTCAAGGACAGCAATATTAAATATGAAGGAGTAAGAAGAAGTTTTATCTTAAACTTCAAACGAAAAATATATCATGAATTTTCTCGCAAACTAATCTAAGCACACGTACACGCACACACGCGCGCTAACGCACACATGTACACGCACACACGCGCGCGCTAATGCACACACTGACAGTTGCTTAATTCTTAGTTACTACTAGATAACAAAAAGTACAATGAATGAAGTGTGAAAGTTCTGTAAATAAGCGCATAATTGTTCATTAAATAGCCATGCTGTAAATTATTATTGTTATGATTGATTATCTGTTATATGCTAATTAGTTATTGAGTGGCAACTAAGCATTAAGCGATGTTTTGAGCAAAAGCCTGAAGAAGTTGCATTAGTTGCTACAGCATGACCCACCTACAAGCTCAAAATGTAGTCACAAGGTCTGAATATTCTAATCACTTTTTTCTTGAGTAACACCAGCAAGAAAGGTTCATTCTATTAAAATGTCTGAGTATTTAAGCTCACATTTTCTCAGATACCGTGACAATGTACCAAAACTGCACATATCCAATACTGCTAGGAAATCACTAAAATAAGTATCCAGGTCCAGATTAAGTTATCCCGTTTTCCCTGAAGTTACATCATATCATGCTTTTTCTGGCTTTGACTTTTTGTTGTTGATGTGTGAAATGATAGTATTCACATAATAATTACCATTTTAATACATTTAATGAATATTTCTTTTACTTCAAATGTTCAAACTAACAGGGCATAAACATAGTTTTAATACTCACATTGCCATTTGAAAAGTTACTTCAACAACAGTTTGTTAATTACACAGCAAAAGGAATGCTTTTTGATCATGCCATTACCTGCATCGCTTGTTTTGACAAGCGGGAAGTTTTTAGCTGGATATCAAAGGATACTGACAGGAAAATGGGCTCAAATGACTTTAAAAAGTCTGCGGAACCAGAATGTATTTCTGGATGACTGAGTCAACAATCAGGCAGGGGAGAATTGGTATTGTTGTTGTGTTCTCTTTTTGACTTTGGGCATTAAGGCAGAGAAAATGTGTTTAGATGATGGTTATTTACCTCTCTTCCAAGCAGTCCTGCCACCATCATTTTGTAAATACATTCTATGGAATGCTTCAGGAAAGAGATTTCGGTATGAAACATTACAATTCAAAAAGCTACCCAACAGTCAATAAAGAGTCAGTGTTCTACTTCTACTTCTGTATGATACAGGCAAGCCTACATAAACAATCACTAACAACTTTTTCATATAATTAAACAAACAGTAAAATGCCTATCATATTACTGTTTTGTTGGTGTGCTTTTAGTGTGAACTGCTTTACACTACAAATAATTACACCTCCCCCCTTCCTATACTTCTCTAAGTTATTGTTATAACTATAAGTTATATACTCAAAGTGCTCACATGAACCATCAATGTGATTGACATATGCTATATGTGCTATATTGGCTTTGGTTACTCTACCACAGTCGTGGAACATCTGTGGTTCTAAAAATCTAAATAAAAAAAAAAAATACAAAAATTGGCATGTATTTCCAAAACCACCCATGTACTTCATCAGTCCTGCAAAATCACTTACAATTCTGAGGACTGTGGTTTTGCAATATGGAATTTGATTTCACTGTCCTGAACTTACATTAGTAGTTTAACGGAAACCAGAAGTGCCGAGGGCGTGGACATTTTTACTGCTTTAAATTAATATGTAACTTTGCCAGTTTTTTGTGGCCTGGGATGACAGAACGGTAATACATGATGCTCTTATTGTTCATGTGCCTGGGAATGAACGGCAAAAAGCACTCTTTGTCTTTGTCTGAACACGGCCACCAACACGGTACACGAATCATGCTCACCTATTTTCTGAACATCTTGGGCACTCATTATGCCTGACACTGGGTGATATATTAACCCAAGTTAATATAGCAAGCATACTTCAATCAATATTCAATCCTGAATAATTTACATTTTTGATCGTATTGCTTTAAATAACCCAAAAATTTCAATGTAAGATTTCATTCATATAAATAGAACAGGTTCGGGGTGGGATCAGAAAGCAAAAAGACCAAGAAGAAAGTTGTACTTAACCGTTTGTTCTTAGCTTATAAAATATTAAAATTGTGCTCGTTGTATTCATTTGTTAATATTGTAATTCTGTGTGTCTTTCTCATTTAATCTTCACATCCAGAACACAATCATTTTTTCTAACACATCATTGAAAATACTTTAACTCTACATAGTGTTAATTATTTTATTCTGCTCCGATTTTCCTAATCATGTTATACCATGTGCTATCACACCCATTTTCATTTTCTCACTGATGAGAGGGGTGTTATTTGTTCAGAAACACACACACACACACACACACACACACACACACACACATTTGAACTGCATTGAGAAACCGTTCAGTTCTATTTTGATTCACTTTTTTCATACATCAATTAATGAGTAAGTGATTGGATTTCCATAGACTGTTAGTTGAATAGGGTTATATACAAATATTTTGAACAATAGCTCTTGTGGCTCTTAAGTCAGCTGAATGAAACTGAAGTACTGAGAACCTGGGGTTGAAACCCAAGCTGGGCTTGCAATGTGAAGATTGGGTAGTGAAATGGATTCACACCTGTGTTCACACAATTTTAGGATAGGCTTTAAGAGTGTCTATATACCTGAACCAGTTTAAGCGGGGGTAAAATTTTCAACTGAAAAAGTATCAATACTTATTTGAAGGTATTAATTGGCATATTCTTTTAAAACAGTGTTTTCAATTAAAGTCCTTTGTAAAACTTTAATATGCATTGTAAAGAAATTCCCAAATCACACTGTTATTCTCTGTTGTAGGTCTAGTCTTTGGATGGACTAGTACCACGATATATGATGTACCACGAATCTATGTCATTATTAAACAGAATTTCACTGGAGTACAGAACAAGAACGATGGTATCATTGCACGTTTAGGTAGTTCAATTTGATATAAATTCACAATTCCTTGTCAATAAACATTTCAACACAAAAACAAACATTTAGTTTATGAATAATATATTTATAGAGTAGTGATAGTTTGTGATATCATTTTGGATTAATTACAAAGTCAATTGGATTGGATTATGAAAAAAGTCTATACATCTTTAAGCATTTTCACTTCTGGTGAACCTTTCACTTTAGGTAGGTTTTGTTTCTTTTTTTACATTCAAATATTACCAACATACCACTATATTAGCAGCTCAGATATAGTTGTTATTTGCCAATGAAGAGTAACTATGACAAGTAAAGAAAAAGGATTGTTGTTTATTCATATGTAATTTGATATAGTTTATCTACATATTGCTTATTGTGCTACTTACAATTCGATGACAGTGAAAATGCCAGATGCACACAAAAACAAGGTGTCAGGTATATTGTAGTAATTGTGAAAAAGGTAATAAAAAAAAAAAAAAAAAAGGATAAGAGCCATGAACAAGGCAATCAGCAAAGTACACACTAAGGCAAGTGAAGGCACAGAAACAGATCAAACATGGATAAACAATCAGTAAGAGTTATGCCCGGTGTGCTTGCAGGGGCAATACTTCACAACCATGAAGTCACACTACAACTACAGTCCACATTATCACACACAGCGATTAGTACTGAACTGCATAAACACTGATCATGGATATGCTGGGACTGACACGTAGTTCAGAGCATACATGGGAATGAAGACAGACCAGATAACATATAATGAATAGCAGAATTATTTTTTTTTAATTCATTGATGATTAATGTAAATAACAAAAAAAAAAAACAAGGAATACAATTTATGCATGAATTTCCGTTTTGGCCAACAATTATATGCATGCTACAAACCTTTTTTGTTTGGTACAGTAGCCATACATTTTTTACTGCTCGAACCATAATTTGGTATTACATAAAATACACTGCTCAATAAAATTAGGAGATATTTGTGATCAGTATGGACAATTATTATTTATTTAGTTATTGATGCGTTACATGTACTTGTGCCAAAGCTTTCTGGTGCTTTCTTCAACTGTCATCTGCTGTGTGGCACAAAAGAGTCCAATGCATAAATTCTTTGTGTTGATTTGTGTTTTGAAACAATGCGCAATAGGATTTCACCTGAGCAAACGAGTTGAGAAATTGTACATCTGTCTGAAGTTTTGTTTGATCAAATCACATTTAATGATCGCATGTTCCAGCAATATAAGCAGGATTTCACACATAGATAAGGTATCATCTATGTACCAGCATCTAAAAAAGGGCTTTAATTTGGATTTCTGCCACTAGAAAAAACAACTCTACAAAACTTATTCATGTTGCATTATTCTCATCAATGACTCCAAGGAAATACTCACTGTATTCCGGGTTGCTCTGTATCATGCCAAAACATGATTGTCCCCCTACCCACTCTTCCACTGGCTTGAGAGCCATTAAATGTTTTAGACAATAGTATGTTTACGTAACCTTGATGCTACAGCACATTGGACAGTGGGGTTGTGCACGCTGCCACAGCCCTCTAATACACTATAAAGAATTATTGATTATGCAGCATAGTGATTTTCAGAACACGTGCTCCATGCTCCGGCGCGGTTTGCGATCACAATACTTGCTTGCCATTAAAGAATGTCTGTGCAAGGTTCAGCGTAGCATGCCCAGACACTGTTTAGAGCAAACACACAAGTAAAAAAAAACACGTTTCTTGTTATCAAACATGATTGGGCAAAATAGCTCCCAATAAAATACTAATAGGTTTTTCGAAAAACAAGCGACCATTTCAATAATTCATCCTCTATTCTAATTAAACAAGATCTGTGGTTAAATAATGTGTTAAAGCATATCTTGGACTATTGCAAAAGCTAACCGTTTAGGCAATCCGAATTGGTGTGATCTCGGTCCCTCTGGCCTTGCTAACACTGAGCCTTATAACACATTCTGGTCAGTCACCATGAGGGTCGCTTTTCAATTCCTTTCAGCCAGGTAGGTAGGCAACTTTGCAATCAGGCAAACATGCCCCACACCGGCACACAATAGAGGCCTTTCATACTCCAGCTTTATCAGTCGTCACAATGTACATGAGTGCCTGAGTATGGTCAGTGCCATTCCGGGGGCAAAGGGGGCCCTTTTCAAAGCGGTTCAAATGCTCAAATGACTTCTCGGTCTCCATTTTACTCTACAGTGCTCTGCCCCTGTGTAAATATTTGTGTAAATACAGGGTGCCATTGTATTGCCGTAATTCAGCGGTGTAAAATGAACCCTGCGATACCCATGTTTTTAATTTCAAAGGATTAGGATAATGGGGAAAATGATGCCTTGATTATCTTACCACAGTATAGTAATACAAAACATTTCCAACAGAAGCATACTTTTACACAACAGTCTTTCAGCACCGGGGCACAAGTGCAGACGTTGCAGTTGCTCTGAGCAGCACATTTGACCCAATAAAGCTGTGGAGTGAGTTGCCCTTATACTGGCCACAGTCCCATGGTTCTACTCTAATTCACTTTTCACCTTTGAAGTGACATTGGCCCATTCGGAGAGCAGTAGCAGGGCAAAATGTTAATTTGACGACAGAGCCTGGTCTCTGTGGTGCAATAATATTTTAATCTCCTCAACGAGGCAAATCAATTGGAAAAGTGACCATCTGCTAGGACATAACTATGACTGAAGTGGGGGGTAATGAACATACAGGGAGCAATTAAGATTGTCATCATTGGTAACAACATCCTGTTGTAATGTCCCTCACAAGAAAACTGCTGAGGCACCAGATGACAAACGTATGAGAGTCACATCAGCATATGACCTAATAAAAAACATGCAGTTTAGAGAAAGGTGTCAGCCAAGAAGAAAAATCTGGTTAAGGGACATTCATTTTACAATGTTTAGGATTTGGGTAGATTCAAATCAATGAATTATATATTTATTTAAGTTTTTATGTATTCTAACCAAATTAGAAATGTTTACATTTCAAAGCTCTATTGTAAATGTTCTTGAGATGTTCAAATGTGTGTACATTTACCAAAGCATGACACTATAATCTTTTACAGAAAAAAAGATCCATGATGATTGTCAAGCCTTGTTAACTCAGTTAAAAACTCAGGGTTTCGTCCTGACAGGACAGCATATAGCAGTATATAAATGAGAAAGAACTGCTAGCAATGACTGCTATTATTCTGCTCTCATGGTTGACAAGACTGCTTGCTGAGGGGATTTCGGTAAAGAATAAGAAAGTGTGGCATACTGAAACAGCCCAAAGCAAAAGGAAACACAGCTGGAGTCCTCCATGTTATTTTTCTTCTTTTTATGTTCACCACTAGTGCTAAATACTAGTCTATCCTCCTGTGGAGCTCATTCCATGATCTAGCAATATCCTTTACAATAGCTATGTTGTCTTAAGAAGTTAAACTTCCATGAGAGGGTAAGACGAAGGGGATGAGAAAACACTGCATCGCTGCTCACTTCTGGTGAAGATTTCACTCTGGGAAGGTTAAATTACAGAGCTTGGTAAATATATATGGTATTCCAGCCCAAATCACTAGTATGAAGAGTTTACCAGCCAAGTTTAAACATTTTAAACCCTCTTCCGGCTGCTCCCATTAGGGGTCTTTGAGATGTCTCAGCTCATATTAAATTTGTCATAGGATTTTATTGGATTGGATTAACTGTACAGTCACGGCCGACTCTCGGTCACTTGATGGCTCATCGATCTCCACACATTTCTGTCTTCTATCGATGTGATGCATGAAGTATTTCGGCAGGATAGTGGAGTAGTTTGCCATTGCTTTCTCCACCCCTCCACATTTTCCAGTTACACGGCTGGGGTGTTTGCATACACAAGTCATTGACAATTTAGAGACACTAATTAACCTAACACGCATGTCTTTGGACTGTGGGAGGAAACCCCATATATATATATCCTTATTTTTCGTACCACACTTTTCGAATTTGTCGAGCTTGATAATGGCTGGACATGTGTCAATGGACTCACCGGACGAGTGGAAAGAAAGCTGGATAGTGAAAATATCCCTGCGGAACTTTCAATTCGATGGACTTAAACGTAAACACGCCAATGCAAGTTTGGTTTCAAATCGGTCGTTATGTTGAGTTCAACTGCCACCTTGCCCACGACCTCGGCAGATGGAGAAACCAATACCAAGCCAGCATTCGAAGGGATACCATGAAATTATATAAAAACTTTGCATAATACATGTAATCACTTTTGGAACCATTTTCTAAAAAAAAATTGTAGCATATAGAGTACAATTTAATTGTAGGTTAAATAAATTTTATTTTAAAAAAATTTTCCCCGAGAAAATAGTCCCCGAGAAATTGAAAAGTTTTTAAAAAAATAAAGGTTATACTATTATTATTATTTAATAAAGATTAAAAAAAAATTTTCCTCTCTCCTCAGTAGATTCTTAAGTAGGGACATCCGAGAAACGAGCAACAAAAAAAATCTGGCCTTACTATGACATCAATCGAAATTGTGATTAAAGGAAATTTCAATGTAAGGAAGGTCTTAATAATGTAAGCACTCAAATAAAAACTGTAGTGCAACCGTGGGAGATTTCACATTTTGCCACAACAAAAGATTTATGGTCCTGGGCAGTGCAGTGCAGATTGCTATCTTTTGAACAACGTCAGTCTTTTCAAAACCAGACAACCTCCATGGGAGTGAACAATTAATTCTAACCACGTAGACTGCAAGGCTGGTGATGTCTGTATTTTGTTTCCAATTAGTTCAATCATTTTGAACTTCAGTCAAGCGTTGTTAGTTATGCTAGCATGGGTTTGTACGCGCTTCATGCGCAGCAGTCTATCCTACCTGGCTACATGATGCAGTGAATACATGAACTTTGAACATGAAAATTGACTGTGGACAATTAAGATGCTAATAGAGATGAAATATATCGCAAACCCCTAGTTGCAACCATACCCATTTATCCAGGGTTGGGACTGACAATAGGAGTACGCCCCCAGTGTCTGTTTTTCTGTGCAAATGGATCACTTGACTTTCACGTTTTAAGTTCCACCCAGGATTTAACCCAAATGCTCCAACACTGCCATTTCCAGCTCCCATGCAACTCTGGACATAACTGTCGGTAACTTTATTAACTAATCTACACTATATACTTAAAGTCCTATGTGTCTGCTGTGGTCAAGGATGGGTCAAAAGGGATGCAAAGCAAAGGAGGAGAAGTACAAGTACCAATAATGTTTGGTAACAGTTAATAGACACAAGGGGCTATGCTCTCTAATATACAATGGCTAATGTGCATCCTAGCTCCAAGATTCATTTGTATTCATGACCACCGTTTTCCCCAGTTCATTTACATCCTTTTCTTCCATAGCAACAGAGGGAGGACTATCGGGAGCATCTTTGATACAGGTGTGCGTGGTAGAAAAGAAAAGAAAAAGGTCTTGTGACACTAGACAAACATTAGAAAAATAAACCAGCCGCTTTGCTGCTGAGGTAGGTGCTGTTAAAGGTTGGCTTTAACCCATCAAAGAATGTTGAGATAGGATCTGCATGCAGTAGCTCCCCCACAAGCACCATGATTTGCTCCCTCATGTTCCACCGGTGAAGATATGCACAAATCCACAAAGACAAATTACTGTGTACATTACCAGCATAATGGAAACAGTCTATCTACATGAGCATCAAAAAAGCCTTATCACTTCAGACAGCAAGACATTCCAGATCTCTACGGAAGAATTATTAACATTATGCAAATACAACAGCTTGCACAGCACCATTCTTAAACCGAAAGAAAATCTAGCAAATATTCATATAATAAATAATTTGCAAGTAATAAAACAGAGGGAGAAGTGAAATAAGGGCATATGTTTAATATCAAAGAGTTGCTAAAACCCTGAGCCTGTGAGTTTCGGTGCCTCATTTTTTTTTTAGCAGACACTCATACATGGAAATTAGCCGTTAAGGCCAATTAAGCACAATACACTACAACAAGATCCAAATTTTGTCCTTTACATGTTACTGATGAAGCATATTTTAGAGGTAAATTGCAGCTCTTCGTACAGCAGCCAAAAGAAGAAAAGAAGGTATTTGGGGAAAGCTGATAAAATACAACGATATGCCTGCATGCCTGTGCAAGGAAATGAACCTTAAAGCACATGCTTCTTTTTCATGCACTAAATATAGTCACCACAGAGACATCCTGGAACTGCAAAATCTTTTAAGTAATGAAGTAATGAATAAACTATGATTCACTTCTTATAAGGCTTCTTCACCTTATTGCTATAAAATGTTTAAGACCTTATTCACTTCGATGTTACAAAGTAGCGGAAGGATTTTCATGTCTGAGTCTATTCATTGTAAAGAAACCTTTTGAAATTGTGAAAAAAAGCAGCTTGAAACAAATCTGAATGTTAATGATTAAGGATATAAAAATCTACAATGGTCCAATAAACCACATCATGCTCTTCCAATCAATATGAAAGCATTATCATACATCAGGCTTACTGTACCCCTTTCTAAGCCCCCTCTTCCTCCCTGACTCGCACGCACACACACACACACACACACACACAGGCACACACACACACACACGCACAAGCACAAGCACACATACACGTGCACACACACACACACAAGCACACACACACACGCATACGCACACGCACAAGCACACATACACGTGCACGCACACACACACACACACACACACACACACACACACACACACACACACACACACACACACACACACACACA
>JAUZST010001126.1:0-18593 GCA_034779995.1 Parotocinclus haroldoi | reverse complement strand
GTATGCTAAATACACTTACTACGCTTTTGTATGCTAAATACACTTACTACGCTTTTGTATGCTAAATACACTTACTACGCTTTTGTATGCTAAATACACTTACTACGCTTTTGTATGCTAAATACACTTACTAAGCTTTTGTATGCTAAATACACTTACTAAGCTTTTGTATGCTAAACTCATAAAGCCATTACAAGTGTTCCATTCATTTTTAACATTGAATATTCGGACAGTTTTGCAGTACGGTGGCTCAGTGGGTCGCACCGCTGCCTCACAGCAAGAAGGTCCCGGGTCCAAAGAGGTTAATCGGCGTCTCTAAAGTGCCCCTTATTGTGTGAGACCTACAGTGGATTGTCGCCTTGTTTAGGGTTGTTCCTGCCCTTGCGCCCAGGGCTGCCGGATGGTTTATACACAACCCCATGTGGATTAAGCAGAATTTAATGGACGAATGGAAAATTTAGACAAACAGTAACTGCCATCATTAGAGTTGTTGTTTTAGCAAATGTGTAATGGCCATATTAAATTATTTATCAGCCCATGTATTGGAATAAAACTAAAGATCCAGGAAATCTGTCTGTAATATTAAAAAACTGAAGAAAAAAGAAAAACAAATTAATGTGAATTCCACTATAAAATTGAGCAATAGGCGCATATGGTAGCTTCGTCAGGATGCCATGTTGAGTCTTCTACAATTTATAGAAGCTTGATCAGAAATGGTCCTTCGGTAGGGTGGTAGCCAAGGAACCGTTTTTATGGAAGGGGAAATGGCTAAGATATGTTAAGTTCACATAGACTGGAAAAATAATTGGAAAAGTATTATGGCGTGTCACATCCAAGATATTTTTCCGTCCAGTCATCAACTATTTTATAAATGATCAAAAAACCATTGCTAAACTAAGATATTCACAGTCACAGTGGCCTAATACTTCACCTATAAACCATAGCATTATTTTCATCTACAGGGTGAGCCAAAAGACACTGGACATGTCGTTGTCATTGTTGAGGTTTCTTCGTTGGTAGCAGTCTTTGGATGAAGCTTCCAGTTGTCCACAGCCCCGGTTTCTCTGAATTTGGCTAGGAGTGATGTAACGGTGCTGTTACCATGTGGCTGAAGTCTGTTGCTATGATCCGGCAGCTGCGTTCCCTGAACATCAAAATTCATCGTCAATTCCATCTTCGGTTACCTGTAACGAACAACAAAAGATTCAAGTTTTTTTTGCTTGATAACTTTTGAACCGCAAGAGATATTGCAATCACCCGATCACTCCTATCGGGTCCTGAGTCAATCCTGGTTCTTTTTGATATGCTACATGACCACCTTCCCATTGGGGAAAAATTGGCCTTGATCCAATATTAGCAGCTTTCAAGATGGCGGCCATGTTTCAGACATGGCCTAAAAGATCACCCATTACTTTCTGGGGTATTCAGATATGTCACTTTCCCTTTTGTTTCACAAATAATGTCCTGTGTCTTTTCACTAGCCCTGTGCATTGTGTAGATCCCCTTAGTCCTACCAAGGCACTGACCCAGTAAGGCATGAACTCCCCAAGACCTTTACAGGTGATCTGTGATATCCATCACAAAGACCATCAGTACTGAGGTGGGAGGTGAAGCCTCTGTGAATCAGAATTGTTTGTCCGGCATGTCCATGCTTGCCCAACAGACCATTGCCCAGAGGACCACACTGTCAGTGTTATTTACTTCATCCGTCAGTGGCTATAAGGTTGTGCTGATCATTGGTGGGTGTGTGTGTGTGTGTGTGTGTGTGTGTGTGTGTGTGTGTGTGTGTGTGTGTGTGTGTGTGTGTATGTGGGTGATGTAAAAGCTATAAATGCTCATAAATGCCAAGCTCCTCCCTGCTAGCGTTCCCTCCAGCCTTTTTCACCATTGCTTGCAGTCACTGTCCTGCCAGGGTTTAGTTTTGGGTAGGTAAAGCCAAATAAAGGCAGTGAGGTAGATTAAATGTGAAATTTGGACCCTGCTGGAAGAGACTGAGAGTTTGGCCTCAGGATGTGATTCAGGCAAGCGCAGTAAAAGGAAGAGGGACTCGATCAGGAGGACGTCGCAATGACGGAGTGATCAAGCGAGGGTGGGCGAGGATTAATGGGTGGATGTAGCAGTGGAAAGTGAAGAGACGGAGGAGTCTGGGGCAGAGCTGGGACTGCTGGGAAGAATGAGATTTCAAAATGTTTTGTTTACTTTATTCCTGCTTTTATATGCTATAGTTTTCGATTCTCTATTAAGTCATACTCAGACTAATATATGTTTGAGATAATGTAATATAGCTCAGAGTATTATTATTTCGAAAAGATTCTCTGCCAATCTTTAACGTTGCTTCCGTTATTTTAAATGTCTTCATTAGATAAGTTGGTTTCATTCTTCCGTACATCATCCCAAGGCGGTTTGATCCCCTTTTAAGTCACCGTCCTCCTAAGGTTTTTTCCTTTATAGGAGTTTTTCCTTGCCACTGTCACTTTTATAATACGCTGGAGAAGAGTCTGGCTTTTCCTTAGTTGGTTGTTCGCTGCCCTACATCGTTTGGCTGTGCTGTTCCTTATTTTGTTTGTCTAATCGACTGGTCTTGAGCTTGATCTGTTGTTTTGCTGTATGCTTATTCTGATTGGGTAAATGGTGAGCATGTGACCAATCCTTTGCACAATACAATATGGTGCTAACCTCTGTACCTGTACTCGCTCGTCTAACTCACTCTTATCTACTCCTTATGAAAACAACCGGGGTCTGTCTTGCTAAATAACGAACCCGTCACCCCATGGTGTTGCTATTATTTACCACCTCTGTGAGAGCAAGCTTCAGAAACTCATTACAGCGTCCGTGTTGATATTTTTTATGAAAACAGACCTTTTTACGGATGCTCATGAGCTCGACTTTGGATATTAAAGTCGTCGTTCAGCAAGGGTTCGACAAAACACAGCTTGTTCTTACACAAGGTTGCGTTCAACTCCGAGTCCCTCCTGAATGGTAACGTCTAAAGCCGTTTAATGAATTCACCTAAAATATCAATAGTATGCTCTTCGTAGTGTCTCTATATAATGTATAAATCGTTCACGTTCTTGATTCCAGGATTAGATAAGCAAGCACAGGTACACGCCGTTTAACGGCCGCATTTCGTTCTGAGAGACAGGTCGTCGACCGGACAATACCATAGTCACTGAGTTTTTGTGCTGCTATTATGGAAATATATAAGATAACCTGTGTGCAAGCGATACGGAAAATGTCAGCTGTAAAGTGTAAAGAGGCCTAAAGCGGCCTCTGGGTCTCACTCCAGACCTACCAGAGTGTAGATTTACCACAAATTCCTGTCTCTTCACAGGTAAACAACAAAGTGGAACTGGAGCCAAGGCAATTTATCGAATGGATGAGGCTGGAACCTCAGTCCATGGTCTGGCTTCCAGTGCTGCACAGAGTAGCAGCCGCTGAGACGGCGAAACACCAGGCCAAGTGCAACATCTGCAAAGAGTGTCCCATCGTGGGCTTCAGGTATGCAAACATACACGAGCATGTTTCCATGGAGAGTTGTGGTTCGTCATTGTTTAACCCATTCGGTTCCCAGGTTAGCTTTAATCACAAAAACAATAGTCACCCAACGACCCATGTGATTCTGTAACCTTTACGTTTATTTACGTTTACGTCCTTTAGCAGGCGCCCTCATCCAGAGCGACGTACAAGTCATACATTCTTACAATCCAAGCAATGGGTTAAAGACCTTGCTCAGGGACTGTGGCAGAGGTGGGATTTGAACCATGGACCTTGTGGTCCATAGTCCAGTACTTGAATCACTAGGCTACCACAGTCCCACAAGAATTTAACCCAATCCCGGAGGGTCATGGTTTATACAAAAGTGATAATCGCTTTCTAAAGAGCAAAGGGAATGTTTGTTTGTTTTTTTTTTTTCTTCCCTTTGCCGTTTCCACAAAACAAGGATCCTGTATCATAGTCTTATAGTCTTATCATACAGGAGAACAGCAGATCCTTTAAGCACAAGTACTCCAGGATCTTCCTGATAAGTGATCAGAATAGAGAGTGCGAACGTGATGGTGAACTGATTCAGCTGTCTTACAATCCTAGCAGTTGTGGGCTGCTCTAGGACCCAATTTTGACAGCTGGGCAGAGGTGGGATTTGATTTCTCTCTCTCTCCCTCTCTCTCTCTCTAATCACCTTAACAGATTGGCTAGCAACCCTCTGATTGATAGCTATGATAGTATAGTTTCACACAAGACTAGGACCTGCTGAGCTCTCGTGGACTCGCTGTTGCTGATTCTTTTGTCAGTGTTTAGGCTTGATCTCATGGTGTTCTGATTATGGCGCCCCGTGTGAAGCACTGTGCTGCACCTGTAATATAGTGTAGATATTCATACACTAGGGTTCTGTCCCAAAAGTTCAAATCTAACTTGGATTTAGTTCAAATGTGTTCTGCTTTCCACACACCTTTGTTCATGCACACACACACACAGAAGCAGAACAGTGTTACTTAAGGCAACAAAAAATTGTAATGCAGTTTTTTCTCATCGTTCACCTAAATGCCAGCATCTGACCCACATTTTATGTACCAAAGATGGAATGAAGCTTCTGAGACACGATCAAATGAGTCTGAGTTTTCAAGAATGTCATTTTTAGTTTGTATGGGACCTGATGAGAGCTGGGTTACCAATGGAAAGCCGTAACACCATGGCCCTTTCTGGTTTGGTCTAAAGGATCGAATTGTTAGACAAAAAAAGTCCTCTCTGTCATGTTTTAACTTCTTTTCATGTTAAAAAAAATCGACAAAGTGTGTTCTCAGTGACGATCCTCTTGCTCGCTGGTGCAAAAACCCAGGGTTGAATGTAACTAACTAGAACCCTACTATGAAACACATTTATATAAAAAGTATTATATAATAACAGTGGGCATGTTTATAGTGGAAATCTCTCACCGTCTTACAGGAGGCAGACCGAACCCCTTCTAGATACGTTGACAGACACTCTGTGTCCCTGTTCCCGATATAAATATGCGTACATTTATGGATTCCTATGCTAAGGAAAAGTACAATCTTTCCTGGATTGTTCCGGTGTCGAATCTCTTACGGTTTGTTTGGGAAGCCGAGCTATTGGGGACAGATTCGGGCTGACAGATGATAGCTCAAGGATCCTTTTCTGCTTGGCACTGATCGATTACAGAGGAACAGAAAAGATACATGAGGGGGAGACGTCTGCTTTTGAATCCCAATTTTCTCCCAGTTTAGTCCTAGCCATTTTCCACAACAATCAGCTGCATCTCCCAACAGCTCCATGTTTTAGCTGCATCTTTTTACTTTTTACTCACAAGAATCGGGTGATTTCAAAATGAAATCTCCCGTAATTAAACAACCTGTAACTTTCGTGAGCAGTGTATAGGTGGTTAGGGTGAAATCTGGTGGTTTTGCTTTGCTAAGCAGGTCCAGGTGGAATGAGCTGCTCATTTCTTGACTTCTTTTCTGCTTCTCTCTTATAGGTATCGCAGTCTGAAACACTTTAACTACGACGTGTGCCAGAGCTGTTTCTTCTCGGGCCGAACAGCAAAGGGTCACAAGCTGAACTACCCCATGGTGGAATATTGTACCCCGGTGGGTCCCGTCGTTTTTTACGTCATGGAACACGGTTTTATTGCATAAACTGACCTGCTTTGAGAGTAATTCTGTTTAAACCGCTGGGTTTTTTTTTTTATGAATAACTTCGGCTGCCTCACTTCTTTCCACACTTGGTCGACCCAGTACCGGTCCCCGGGGTGTTGCTGGTCCGTATTGTCATGTGTTTAATTAAACATTTGAACGGTCAGTTCTCTAGAAATGTCCTTTTTCCCCCCAAATGATATTCCAAATGATTACCATCCAAATGCAGTGTTGTTCATAAGTACCGTAGCACGGCGTTCCTGATAAGTTCTGTACTACAGCTTCTTCTAATCTCATCTCACGCTGCTCTGAGCGCAGTTAACAGTACAGAATTATTAAGTCGAGCAGAACTTGATGGCTTTCATTTCACTCTTTCACCTCCAGTAGCTCTCGGATCTATCAGAGCGCCGTTATTTCGCTGCTGTTTTCGTCGAGAACGAAGGCGAAAAAAAAGCAAGACGGATCGCTTTCTGTTTTATGGAGGAAATCGAGCAGTGTTGGTTGTGGTGCCGGCGCCACGCTGCAATGTAATGTCGATTTCCCGCTGCTGTGAGGAAGACGTGGATTGACTTTATTAAACAATAAATGTGGCGTTCTGAACTAGGCGCGGTACTCGGAGCACTGTACCGCCATTCGGAACGATTGAAATAATCTTTTACAGTATTACTCATGAGCAGATGTCGTTCGTATGTGGGTAAAAATAGGGGTAGGACTAAACTGAGCTTTTAAACTGAGTTACATACAAACCGCGGGACTTTCTTTTTTTCTCTTCGGACGTTTCTGACGTTTCTTATGAAGTTCTCTCACTAGCCAGTTTTGATCCGTCAAACTCTATTGAGAAAAATGTAGGAAATGTATGGTACTTTTTCCACAATAGTACATACAACTCCTAATGAGAGACTTACGGTGACAAAAATGAGGATGTTTGAGGACCTGAGGATCGAGGCTTAAGACCAGACCAAGACCAGAGACTGAAACTTTACACAGAGCCCTAGGACTAAGACTCGATACATAAACGAGACTTAATGAAGAGAAAAACACACGGACTCTGCTTGTTGATTTGCAGTGCCGAGATCAACGCTGAAAATCAACAAGCAGAGGCGGGAGTTAAAGAGCAGAAGTCTGTCATTGGCTCAGGCTCACTACCCTGCTACTGCTATGTTTTTCATACAAGTTATTAATGTTTTTTTTTTTTTTTTTGCATTTTTGTACCTTGGGCTGTTAAACACAACGGGGCTTTTTAACAAGATAATAATAATCAAATAATAATAATGACCGAATTGGTCAAACTGCCCTCATTCATTAACACCTTTTGGCTGGTGAACAGTCCCCAAATTGTGCTGCTTCCCTTATAATAAATTTATAATGTATAATAAAACGTTTAGATATCAGAAGTGCTTTTTATAAAGTACAGAACATGAAGAAGTCGTTTGAAAAGATTCTACCAGTTAAAAAACCGAAACTGGTCTAAAACAAATGATCTGAATAAATATACTGTTTTTTTCAGTGTCTTTGAATGCCATAAAATAGCCAAGATGTTGCTGATATGGCAAACGATTCCAAACGAGCTGACTTGGGCTGCTTATTTGCACCAAACTGTAAATTGTGTTCTTATGTGTACATGCCTGTCCTATTGTAAGTAGTACCCCTTTTTCGTCCCTTAGTCACTACATACAGTACTGTGCAAAAGTCTTAGGCCACCATTAGATTAGAAAGGATATTGCTAAAACAATGGTACAGTGACCATTTATCATTATTTATCTGCTTCTTTATTCAAATACAACCAGAAATGACAGGAAATGTGTATACAGTATTTAAAAACTGATTTTATAGGTTACAGTGGCAAGTAATTAGTGTGACTTTCTCGCTAAACTTAAGCAGTAGCATGTGACAAGTAGCATGTGACAAGTGATAGCGGAAGTGTAGTGAGGAAAAACGTTTTTTTTTTTTTTTTTTTTTTTACATTCATTCCAGGGACGTGAGGGCATAGGGTGCAAGACGGGAACAACCCTAAACAGGGCACCTATCCGTTGTAGGGCATCACGCACCAGGGCCACTTTAGAGACATCAGTTAACCTAACAATTCAATTTGATTTCTATAGCGCTTTTTACAACGTAACATTGTCTCAAAGCAGCTTTACAATATTATATTATTATATCTTAAAAGGCCAATCCCAAATCGAGCAAGCCTAGGGCGACAGAGGCAAGGAAAAACTCCCTAAAATGCTAGGAAGAAACCTTCGGAGGACCAAGACTCAACAGGGGACCCAAACTCCATGGGCGGCCTAGATGTTAGTTAAATAAATATTGAAAGTATATTAAAATATAGCAAAATTAGGTTAAAACAAATTAATAATAAAAATTTTGATTAGTAATAGAAAAATTATAAAATAAACAAAATTATTTTTTAAAAACCACATATAAAATAAACTAAATTATAAAAATAACACGTCTTTGGACTATGAGAGGAAACTGGAGTACTCAGGGCAAACCCACAGAGACACGGGGAGAACATGCAAACTCCACTGGGACCCAGGACCTCCTCGCTGTGAGGCTAATCACTTGAGGTATTAAATCCTTAATTATAAAATAAACTTGAAAAGACAGATTATGGTAATGTCTGGTAAGGTCCATTTCGGTCAGCGACCTGCTTCTCAGAACTTAATAAGGACGTTAAATGTGATCCGTTTCATATATTTGTCTTTTTTTTTTTTTTTTTTTTTTCTGTTGTTTTGTCTCTGACAGACCACTTCAGGAGAAGACATGCGCGACTTCACTAAAGTACTGAAGAACAAGTTCCGTTCCAAGAGGTACTTTGCGAAGCACCCACGTCTCGGCTACCTGCCCGTGCAGAGCGTCCTGGAGGGAGACACTATTGAGACGTGAGTGTTCCGTTCAAAGCACCGTGTCCAGATTGCTGGTCTGTAACATCCTTAGAGTGTCAGGTTGTTCTGTGATTCACTTTTCTTTTATGAGCTCCCGTTTCAATTAGAGTCAAAACCTGCAGACCTGGCTGAAAATGTATAGCTCTGGTGTTTAGCCTTCAGGATGTGGGGGATCTGTATTAGGTAACTGTGGGATTCTGTAGGATTTATACACACTGTCACAACGGGGCATAACTCACCGTAATGGCGAGCACGGTGAACCGGATTAGTCATTTCCATAAGGGTGGCCTCTTTATGATTTATGGCTTTCTGTCATGTTCCCGCTGCTTATCTTCCTCACGCTGTACTGTTCTGTAACCCGTTTTCCGTTACTTTTGTGCCTTTCTTTCCCTGAAATATTTGTTCTCTCAATAAAGCAATCAGTGAGAAACTGGCCAGGGATCAGGGTTCTGACAGAGGACGATTGGAGAAGATTTACAACTGCTGCTCTTGCATCGGGAGCAGAATCCAGACTGAGGTTTAAATTTGTATCTGCGGCCTTTTTCGTCCCCCGGAGAGAAAAGTCAGTGTCGCTCAGGTGTCCCGCTGCTTATACAGGAGCAGTGTGGGTTTAACAGTGACAAATGACAGACCGATGAGAGCTCAGAGATCCCTGTAGTGCGCTTTCTGCCCGGCACATGCGCAGCATGAACGAGGCCTTTCTAAAACGGATTAATGCATATACAAAGCCGGGCTATACGCCAGGGCAAGCAGGAATCAAGTTTAGGCAACCTTGACCAACCAAATACACTCATAGATCAAAAAAATTTTTTAAAAAAGCACCCAAATGTGGGGCTGCTGCAAAACTCGGCATGCAGTTGTGTCGCAGGCAGGCATGTCATTGATGAGATGTGTTGTCTTATTAGACACAGGGTCTCACCACAAGTAAAAGTGCTTTCCCGCTGCCCTATAACAAGGCTCTCAGTGCTTCTTTTGGCTGGCGTATCTCTTGGTATAACTAGACATGTAAATGGCACTTTTGCCGTTTGCTTGCCCAAGCACAGCTGGGTCTGCAGATCCAAAGCATAAATTCTTAATTGGTGATAAATCTGGTGACCCTGCAGGCCAAGGACGTGTTGCAATCTGGCGGAGACGTTCCTGGGGAAAGCTGGCTGTCTTTGAGCTTAATCCTGCTGTAAAATGTTAGAAGTCACAGGATGTCCAGCACATATCACTGAGCTATTAGTGTCCCTCATGTCACTGCTAGGGGTGACTGACTGTCGTATGAAGTGGCTCCCCAGGTCACCACACCAGAAGTTGGGCCAGTGTGTCACTAAGCACAGCCAGCAGGATTGAAGCTCTCACCATACTGGTCTTCATACTGGAACCAGAGCGTCGTCGGATCCCAAACAGAACCTGAGCGTGTTACCGAAGATGATACGGTTCCATCTGTAGCAGTCCACGTTTCTTGTACACCTCACCACTGCATACGAAGGCGGCGGCACCTGGCTGTCGGTGGCTAGAAATCTAATGGGCTCCGCGACCACAAATTGGATGGTGAACAATGAAATTTTGCCGGCGCTGTACGTGCTAGTCAGCGGATGAAATGACCCCCTCTGACAGTTAGTCTGGGCCATCTGGAGCCGTCACGAAAATCACCGTTCCCAATACTTCCCAAGAGCTAGGACAGAACGGCCTAGATAGCGTGCAGTTTGTCTAAACTTTTGCCATCTTGCTTTTCTCAGACCAACGATTCGCCCATCTCAAAGTCTGTCCACTGGGCAAAATGTCTACCAGTACATCGTAGAGCCATGTCTCACCAAGAGGTACACTACCCAAACGTAGCCCCCCAAGAACCTTTTTTTATAGGTTTGGTCAGAGCACACGTGTAATCTTTTACATATACGCCTGAGACGTAACCGCATGCTGAGGTTTGCAGCAGTGCAGCTTCTGTCAGCAGACTAAACAAAGCAAATGTTGCAGCAGTACCGATTTCCTTGCTCTGGGCTAATGAGGTTGTGATGAGCATATGGCTGGTTTAAGCACGCCTCGCTCCTCTATCAGGCGGCAGGTCAGAGCGTTTTCTGTTCCCCGCTGCTGGAGTACCCCTGAGATGCTTGAGGTTGCAGGAGACGTGCTGAGCATGCCCGATCGTGCTTTTACGCCAGACTGAATAAACATTGACTTTCCCATTTGAGACTGCCCTGTCTTTCACGGAGGGTTTATAGCACTTACCCAGTGCTGTGCTGATACCTAGGGATGTGATCTGACCGAAGAGAGGAAGCTCTGCTACCACAGCTGTCTTTGTGGACAGTCAGGATGTGTGATTCCGTACGCTGATCATCCACAACAGTAAATTGGTATTGTGTAATATTGTGCAATTTTGTTTGGAGAAAAAAGAAAAGAAAAAAAAAAAGTCAAAATGGTTATACAAGAGAGAAACGAAGAACTGTGTAAAAAGTATCAGGCCACCATTTAGATTTGTTGGTTTAAGCAGTGCATATTTAGCAAAAATGTCCTTCACTCTATAATATTTTTTTCCCCACTCTTTAGCTCTTCATTCCACACTAAATACAGACACTGTAGCCTCAAATTTTATTATTATATAGAAATTATTATACATGGCTATTACACCATTGCTGAAACAACAATAGATCCAAAGCAGCATTGCTATATACACTGTACTATAGCTTCTGTCTGAAGGTGTGGTGACTCAAAAATCAACAATACACCATTTACCGAATGCTTGGCCTTCAAGTGCCCCCGTAAATGCTCGATGGAGTTAAAATCTGGGCATAACAAAGTATGTAGAGAAACAGATGGACTATAGTCTGTTAATTGTAAAAATCCAAAGTTCAGCGACCACTGGAATTTAAATAATAAGTCAAATATAAACAGAAAAAAATCGAATGCTTAAGGAACATGGGCTTCTTTTTGAGTCTTGCTCCGAAGTTTCTTCCTTATAATGTTAAGGGAGTTTTTCCTTGCTACTGTCGCCATAGGCTTTTAGAAGAGATTGCTGCAAAGCAAATATCCAGTCCTTTTAGACAACCCCAATAACAAACCCCGTCCCCCCTGTCCCCTACAAGGGCAAGACTTTTACCCCGTAGCTCCTCAGCTCAGGTCGCTCCGGGTAAAGATGTCTTCTAAACGCTTTAACGTTAGACGAGTAGGTATAACTTTTGGATGTATGCACGTTTGTTAGGGAAAAACAAACTTGGCTCAAACACCATGCTTTGATAAGCCTGATCTGAAATCCCGAAGTACTTCCAAGTCTGCCTGTCTCTTTGCTCTCTCTCTCTCTCTCTCTCTCTCTCTCTCTCTTTCTCACACGCTCGCGTATCGTCCCTCTCCGCCTGTGACTCATGTGCTAAAATTGGCAGCAGCTTTGAAGGAAGGCGCAGGAACACGGGTGTCCTGCTGAGCAACGATCGGCTTGCCGCTGCTGTTTGGCCGGCGTCACGTTCTTTTTTTTTTTTTTTTGTGTTAGTTAGTTAATTTTGTTTTGGAGGCTTATTTTATTTTCCCACAACCGATTCAGAATGCATACTGCGTAACCCTCTGGGACTTTACCCACCAATTAACTTCTCCGATATCAAGTACGTCCTGGATAACAAGGCTGTCTGCAGCCGCCCTGTATTTACGCTGGTGCACTATGATCAGACCTGCCGTTTCTCCAGTTTGAGCTTTCAGTATATATTTTTTTTCCGTGTATGATGTTCTGTTTGGAGGCTCTGATTGCTTATAGTTAGAGTTTTCGTTTCACACATAAAGCTCGCTCGGGTGTACCGAACCCTAATCTACTCAGCACTAATAACAGGTAATGTCATAATTATAGTGCGCGGACAATATAAAGCGTCAACGCGATCAGCTTTCGAGTCGGAATTTATGGATATTATTATTAGAGCTCATAGATGGAGCAGGGAAACGAAAAGTGGTTTCTCTTAAATTAATTGGAATTGGATCCAGAGCTGTTAGCGTTCTAATGCAGCAGTGCAGTCAAATTCGAGTTATCCGAGCTCTCGGTATCCACTTTCCAGCTGTAACGCATGTTAGCCTTTCCATTTGAACCTTTCCCCGCTCTGATCTCCCACCCAATACTGTGCGGTGTGTGTTTAATCATTGCGACATTAACAACATGTACAGTGTCCCTGAAAAAGCCGTTTTGCCTCTACTTGCACCTTTCGCTTCATCTGTCTATAAGAGGGGTTTATACTATGTCTTAATAGAAAAGAAAGTTTCTGGGCTGTAACCTGAAAAAATATTGCGTTGTATTTGTATTTGCGTTGTAATATTTGTTGTGACTTTCTACTGCCATGTATTATGTAGCTTATTCATTTAACACCAAGCCTAACCTCAAACTTCGAATTCAAATTTGTTTATATGGTGCTTTTTACAGTGGTGCCTTGTCTCAAAGCAGCTTTACAATCTTATATTGTCTTATCCTCAAAGGCCGATCCCAAACCGAGCAAGGCTAGGGCGACGGTGGCAAGGAAAAAACTCCCTGAATGACGAAGGACAAAACCTTGGGGGGACCAAGACTCAAAAATGTACCCGTCCTCCGTGGGTGGCCTAGATGTTAATTGAACAATTGAAACAATGACGCGTTTTGTATTAGTGGGGTTTTTTTTAAAGAAAAGATGCTTTTTCGTTCCAAAGTTGCAGCATTAATATTGGATATATGACTCTTTCTGTCTGAATATTCATTATCTGGTACATTTACATTTGTCATTTAGCAGACACCATTATCCAGAATGACAGATACAATCTTATAGCCTTGTTTTTTGTGGCAGCTTGGCAGAAGTAGAATTTGAACCCTAGACCTTCTAAGTTATAGTCTAGTATCTTAACCACTAGGCTACCACAGTTTGAAGGGGGCTTGAATTGAAAGCTCCAGGAAGCTTTGCTGTCAGAAATGAGGTGTGGAAATAAGGTGGCGTAAAATCTGAAGAGAGCTGAAGATGACATTTATTTGCAGTGTGAATACAATGAGTTGCAATTCTGGGCTGATTTTTTTTATTTTTTTTTTAACCTGTTATGTCTAAGAGTACTGAAAGTAAGAGTTTTTATGCGCACACACACCCGCCCACGCTTAGTCAGATAAAGATAACGTTTGAATGTTACAAATAGCGCAAGTGACAGTGGTCTCTGTAGATAAACTTCTTTTGTCCCCGTCAGCCTCTAGATAGGGCTATCTCGAAAATATGTGTTGCGCCCAAATAGAATTCCAGCTTTGGAGAGAAAAAAGTCAGGCAAGCACAAAGGGAAGCCTGATGTAAGGCAGAATCGATGTACATTTGACATTTCCTTTTATATTACAATTCCCATTTAATTACTACAGTATGTTCTAGTCTATGCTCTTTTATACAGGGATTCAGGGTGGCTGTTGATACTGTTTTAGCTCCATTGTGCTTATATTATTAATGAGTATAATTATTACATTTATCGTTCTTTCACTTCCTATATCCTGCCTTTTGTGTGCTTCAGGGCAAGTTAGCTTTTTACGGCAAGTCCGAAAGTGTTCAGTGCTAATGTACGGCAGTATTTTGGTCTCGAACCGAAGGAATGTGGAGAAGCTTTTTAGTGTAAGATCCATCCATCCATAATCTTCCCGCTTAATCCACATGTGGTCATGGCACCTACCCGGCACCTTTGGGCGCAAGGGCAGGAACAACCCTGGACGCCGATCGAGTCACACACTAAGGGCCACTTTAGAGACACCAATGAACCTAACACGCATGTCTTTGGACTGTGGGAGGAAACCGGAGTACCCGTAGTAAACCCAACCAGACACGGGGAGGACATGCAGACTGCTCCACCCTGGGATTGAACCCGGAAAACATTTAGTACTGTAATGTATTGTGTAATTCAGTAATTCTTATGTGTGTCTTTTATAAAACTTCAAAGACTTCATGCCGATAAAGTGAAATATAATAAAATATAAACCGTTATTATATTCTTCGTTTCAAGGCTGGGATTCTCTCTTTGGTCAGCAGGTGTCGCAGGAATATGCTCATACTTATTTTCTGTCGTTCAGACATGAATAAAGTAAATGTACGGCAGATTTGTATCTCGTGCGATAACATAGTGCTGATCAAAATTCGGGGATACTTAAAATATCCCATTGATCAGGTGGACGTTAAACGGCGCCTACCTGAATGTGTCTCCACTTTTCAATGGGTGTCTGTCTGTCTGTCTGTTCCTGTATTTTGAGGCCAAAATCTGACCTGGGGGGCTCACTCGTTTCTAACACGAGATCCATAAAACACTTTTGCTGTTTCCAAACCAGCTCTTTCTAACCTGTTTATATAGCCTCATCGTTTTGTGAATACAGGCCACACACAACGCGTTACTTTGCTTTTCCCTCTACCGATGATCCGTGTTAGCTGAATTCAACCCACAGTGAATGGTCCGGTCCCACGACTTGTGCCCTGTAGATCGACACCACACCTCATGTTTGGATCTGACCTCAGTTTTGTGTGACCCTAAAGTTTCAGTCGTGTCTCCCCTCCACCTCTCTTGCAGCCCGGTCACTCTGATCAGCATGTGTCCAGAGCAGTATGAGTGAGTATCCATAGCAGATTAGAACATCCTCCTTCCTCGCCATCCTGTTCCTCATCCACACCGCATGCTGCCTGCACCAACGCATGTTCCACGATAAACCCGCACGTTCCTCTCACCTAACACCTGTTGTTTAACTGTCACCGCCAAAAATAACGCTCAGCCAGTTGGCTAGAGCTCCTGCTTGAGTTTCATTTCCCACTATGTCCTGTGTGGAGAGTTTATATTGTGGGTTGTTTTCTTGTAGGATGTCTCCGTCTCCTCAGCTTCACCATGACGACACACACTCGAGGATCGAGCAGTATGCCAGCAGGTAGCGATCTCACACACACACACAAGTACTGTTGCCTTATATTGCTATATGTGCTATGTGTTTTGTGGGGGGGTAGGGGGGGGGGGTTGGGCTGGGGCTCGTTGTAATCACGGTTTCTTACAGTGCAGTACGGTGACATAATTAGAACTTTCCATTTCAAATTAAAACAAGCAAGGGTTTAAGCCAAGATTATGACAATTAAATAATAAACAATGCCTTATTCTTATTGTAATCTCACACATTACTCCAGTAATGTACTACAGTTTTTTTTTTTTTTGTGCTACTGTTATGTAAATATAAGGGATAAATGTAAGTAAATAAATAAATGTAAATAAAACTGCGTGCAAACAGCATCCCTAATGCCATCACATTTATAAATACAGTACTTTTACGACCCTGTCTAGGAAAAAGCCGTAACACTTTAGAGGATGCCGCAATGACCCTGAAACTTTTGTTTGCCGGAAGCCAAAAATGCCTTAAGATACGGTATTACAAACAGCGCAGAAGCTCAGCCAGGTGAGCGGCAACCAAAAGAGTACTACTTACAATAGGGCAGACATTTTACGGATGGCATTTACAGCTTGATACAGATAATTGGCGGGAAGTCATGCACACAAACACGAGAGACTTACAGGAAAGTCTCTAAACACAACAGAGTGAGAACAGCTTCCAAATGTGAGCAGGCAAGCACCCAGGTAGTTACTCACACACACACACGCCCTCAAATTATGGACATCAGCTCTCAAACTCTTGAACTCCCGCCTCTGCTCGGTGTCGATTGGCTGTTGAGCTAAGCAGCTGTTTATGGCTGCAAAGTGCGGAGTGAAAAGAGACGTTGACTCCACCATACGTCGGTCGTTAAAGTGACCAGACATTGATCAGATGGTCCTTGAACGGCGCCTGTACAGTGCTCATATTGGACTGCACTGCGTCGTCAGTGTGGTACTGAACAGGAACTAAACCATGTAGGACCCTATACAGGATCAGGACAGTAATTAAACAGCAATAGCAGTGCATAAACCCACTTGAAGCTGAGCAGCTTTATACTCGACTGAAGTCTATTTTATTAGCATTGGACACCTGAGTCAACATCCCACCCCCTCCACCCCCCACCCCCCACACACACTCAAATTTATTATAGGATGGTAAATCCACATCGATTCTGAACCTCCAATTCCATTATGCACACTCTTCTGCTGGTAGCACTAATCCACCGCTGCTGCCTGCGAGGACGTTTAGCCATATGCCGATGTAAATTTGGAAATGTTAGCTTATTGCCTCTCGCTACCAACAAGCACTGAATTAAATGGAAGCGCTTGATACTCAGCAAATCCCAGCATTTAGAAATTCGTTATGCACGCCCCCTTATGCTGTCGGAAGCCCCAGTATTTTATTGCGTTAAGTGTGCGTTTGCATTTCATTGACCTTCTTAGGCCTCAACACTTAAAGCAGTAATATTGAAAAAGGCGTATTGGAGCGCAGTGCGGCTAATCTATCACTGATTCATTAATGCTGTGGATAAAATCCATTTCTACAGCACTTTGAATTTGGGCTGCGTCTTGTTAAGAGTCGGTTTGCTCTGGGTGCTCTGGGTGAATGCATGAAGCTTGATTTATGTTTAATCGTGTTAATCAAACCGTCTTTATTGCAGTAATCAATCACTTTTTGGCTTGGCTGGTATTTGGCGCATGAGAAATATTTTGTTCTATAAAAAGCACGGCCCAGCCATTTAAGTGAATAACAGACGCTTTAAAAGAAAGTATTTATTACTTTATGGTTAAAAAAATGCAATAACAATGACCAGAGTAATACGCTTTTTCAATACAAATGATTCATTTTTATGGGGTTCTGTGATTCAGTGATCATTTTATACACAGCCTACCGTCTAGAACTACAGGTAACGAAAAAGCACAGCATTAGGTTATTAATTACTATTATTTGTAGTGTACAGGAGGAATTAGCATTTTATTTGTGTTATTTGTAATAGCAGTATTTTAAATGTTCATGTCAAACATCATTGGAGAATCAAGTAAAAGTACTATATATCTATATATAACTATAGATCTCTCTGGAAATAACGTCATAAAGACGCAAAATGGGACACAAAACCTTAAGACAATAACAGTCATTTTAAAAAGGCATTTTCTATGTTTCACGGCTGCCTCAAAAAAAGAAGGTCCTGGGTTCGATCCTTGGGTGGGAGCGACCTGGGTTCTTTCTGTGTGGAGTCTGCATGTCCTTCGTGGGTATACTCGGGGTACTCCGGTTTCCGGTCTTTGGTCGTTCGGTCACTCTAAATTGGTATCGTTTCAAGGGCAAAATGGCATGCCCGCCTAGCCAACGTTAAATAACTGCTAAAACACCTCTGCTGTGCTGTCTATAAGGTGACAGAAATGAGGGGATATTTCAGAATCAACCTGAAGCGATTAAAACAGAAGCATTTGATTTTATTAAACAAGATCATCAGAAAAGTCAAAGAAAGTTGTTAAATTGCACAAATGAGATGCAAACTCAGTGATGGTGATTGGGTAACAAGTGATAGATTCATGGAGGTGAACACGAGCAGGTCAAACTGGACGAGAGTGCCCCCAACACTGACCGTTAAGTCACCCAAGAGGGTCAAAACACACTGAGCGTGATGGGACATGGACAGGATCAGGTTGTCCAGCAGTTCCTGTGGAATTCTCTTCATATTCATCCCCACCTTTTTATGAGCCGTGTATATTCATTTAAATGTAGTCAGTCAACGAGTGCATGTTGATTATTTCACGTTGATTGTGAAAAAAGATGGTAAAAAGAGCGCATTTGCATAATGAGTCTAGTCAATTTGATCACTTTGTGTGACTGTAGAACAAAAAAATTGAAAAAATCTTCAGTTTTATTTGGTCATACATGAATACAGATTAGGACTTAACAGTGATGCTTTATTCCGAATGGCCAGAACTGCAGCAATTATGATGTTTGTGGTAATTGTGTAGCTTTAACAAAAATGTGATGTGTTCTGACATTGTTACTCATTTGCATAAGGGTCTTTATTATTACTAACACTGTACTCTCTCTCTCTCTCTCTCTCTGTCTCTCTCTCACTCGCTCTGTCTCTGTCTCTCTTTCTCTCTCTCTCTCTCTCTGTCTCTCTCTCTCTGTCTCTCTCTCTCTGTCTCTCTCTCTCTCTCTCTCTCTCTTTCTTTCTTTCTCTCTCTCTATCTCTCT
>JAUZST010001115.1:0-18593 GCA_034779995.1 Parotocinclus haroldoi | reverse complement strand
ATGTAACGAGTGCAGAACAGGAGGGCTCATAAAGAAAAACGAACAGGTCTGTGAGAGCCAGAATTCTGGCTGGTTGGTAGTTGATCAAATACTTGCAGTAAAATGCAAATTAATTATTTTTAAAGCTATACTATGTAAGTTTCTGGGGTTTTTTTTATTCTGTCTCTCTTACAGACCTCTCCATTCTTTGTAGTTGGGGAAAACTTGCAAAATCGGCAGTGTATCAAATACTCATTTTCTCGACTGTATATTAGATTCAGTGGTATTTGAAAGTTTATGATCCTTTTAGAATTGTCTGCATTTCTACTAAATATATATAAAGTAAAGTAAATATTCACTGCTCCAAAAATAAAGGGAACACTTAAACAGCACAATGTAACTCAGTGTTCCCTTTATTTTTTTCGAGCAGTATATATAACTCAGTTAAACAGAAAAGGCACAACATTTTTATACTTCTCCATTTTTTTTTTATTTCTGAGTAGCAAACTTATGCTAGCCTTTGCTTTCAGTATCTGGTATGAAGCTTGTTACAACCTGTGTTTAGCTCATTTGAATGAATGTGTTTTTTTTTGTCTTTGCCCATAAGCTTTCGAGAGGACGTTGCATGTGCATCTTTGGAGTCTGCAAATAGGATATGTAGTGTTGTTTTGTGCTTCATTCAGAGCATGTTTATTTTTAACTTTGAATACCTATTTGAAAATGCTGGTGTGCCCGGGCTCTCATTTTAAACCTTGCTTTTGGATTTTGGATGTTGGATGCTGGTTGTATATAGTTTTTGTGCATTCTGCAGAGATGTGTGTGGTAACTGGTGTCGTTGGCTGTTTTCTTTCTTTCCCTTCACCTTTCACTGCTCTTTAGTCCAAACCCTAGACTAGGATAGAGCACTGCCTTTGTGCAGCTATAACTGCAACTAAATGGTCAATTGTCGAAAAGTGCTGCACATCATCTTGGAGGAATTTCTGTCCGTTTATCTGTACAGTACAGCTTTGACTTAAATATGTTGGTATGTTTCTTCATGTGCAGTGCTGTCTTTGGCGTTTTAACATCTGTTAAGGTCACGACTTTGACTAGACCATCATTTTATCCTTCTTTAACCATTGTAGTTTACCATTAGGTAGAATGATTTTGTATTTACAGTCGTTCTTTTGAATTTATGACCCACATTTTCATTATATTCAGTTCACAGACAGACGTCCTAACATAATTATTTAGAATGTGCTGATATAATTCAGAATTCTGTGTTCTGTCATTGATGTCAAGCTCCTCTCACTCAGATAAAGCAAAACAGGCCCAAACCACAGCCGTGTATCACGGATAAGATTATTATTATTATTATGGAATACAGGATTTTCCGTTCTCCAGAGTTATCACTTATCATTTAAAGAAACAAGTTCTGTTGTGGTCCACATAATGTTTGTTCAGAAGCCTTTTGGTTTGTCCAAGTGATCTTTTGGTAGATGGGAGAGCAGTAGTTTTCTCCTTGCAACCTTGCCATGAATACCATTGTTATTTGGTGCTCCCCTTATAGTGAACTAATGAACATACATTTTTTTTGCTAATTTAAGAGAAGAATTTAGTTACTTAGAAGTTACACATTGTGCAACATTACACACCTTCACTCCTGGCTAGGCTAACAAATTGGATTTTCATTCCCTTGAACACCATCCGTTTGTGGAATGGTGAAGACCAAAGTCTATATAGAAGGTTTTGTAATCTTCTCCAGCATGAGGAACATGAGCAGTCCATTTCTGATGTGGTTGCTAATCTCTTTAGTTCATGCCATGATGCACTTCAACAAATATGTATAAAAATCCCTATTCTATACCTGCTTATCATCCCATTACTAAATATGTAACTTCAATTGCACCTTACTGCACTTTATCTCCCTAAAATGTACTGGCACCCTGATCAGTATTAAGCGTATAAGAAAATAAATGAATGAGTGCATGTATTATGAGCTACGTTACGTATGATATGATTTCATTTAAATACAAAGTATGTTTAAAACACTGTTACAAGGCAGGATGGATCCATACTTTCATGTTGTTTATGCCAAATTCTTAACCTATATATCTCCTCCCAAGGTTTCTTTCTTACAGCGTTTAAAGAGTTTTTCCTTTCCACTGTTGCCATAGGCTTTCCCAATTTGGGAAATATAAGCCACTATAATATTTCATTTTGAAATATCCCCTATTTTTTGTGAACAGTATATCCTGTTGTAAACCTGCTTTGAAACAATGCTCAATTGTTAAAAGCACTATATAAAATAAATCTGACTGGATCTGGATCCAGTTTGGTTTTCTGGAGCTGTAGCTCGTCTACAAAGTTTAACATGTTGTGCATTTATATATACTCGTCTAACTAACTAACAAGGGTATTTGAATTGCTTTTGCCTTTCTGTAATTTTGAACTATTCTAGCCATTCTTTTTTTACCTCTGGATTTAAATTAACTTCTTAAACTGCCACTCGCAGGCTATTTTGTATTTTACAACCATCTTATGAAAAGCTGTGTGTACAAAATCCTACTAGATCAGCAGTTTCAAACGAATATTCAGACCAGATTGACCAACAACCATGCTATGTTTAAGGTGACCTTATATCATCATTGCCCATTCTGATGCACAGATTGAACTTCTTTCAGATGGTCGCATCTGTCCCCTAGACATTCCCAGATAAGGATTTTGCTTCCTAAAGTAAGATTTTGATAATTCCAGTTATCTAAAGTCCTTGTGGGCCTCCTACCTTGGAGTTTCCCTTCAATCAGTTGATGATGCATAGTCCTAGCTGAATACGTTGTTCTAAAGCTCAGCTGTTTGGAATCTGATTGAGGTACTTTGTTTTTTAATTCAAACAGTCTTTGCTCTTCTGTCCATGCTCTGAGAGGTTGTTAACGCTGCCATGAGCCTCAAAGTTCTTTATGACATCGCATGTATTGGACAAAGGAAAATGTAAATTTTGAGGATCGTAGCCATGATATTGCTTTTTGCTTTTTCCCTGTCTTGTTATGCTCAGTGTAGTACATGACACAACACAAGGGCTCAACATTTAATTATTTATGCTGGTTAAAAATGTGATGTTTATATTGCCTACTCTTGTATCATGTAAAAGGTGTATTTAGTTATAGATACAAGGGTTAACCTTTAATTAGTTTTTATTATTGTTTCTAAAGGGTTATTTGTGTGAAATTGTGGATTGCTGCAAGTGATTACACAGGTCTACATCAGTTTTGTTGCATATAAGTTAACATGATCTGTATTGTAGTGGGCCGAATCCAAAAATCACATCCATTTCCTGTAGTCAAGTCCGGTTTTCCTGCATAATGCTGTCTACTCATGAACTCTTATAGCAACAACATAACATTATTATTTTGATGTCCTGACTACGCAAAAAAAAGACAATTAATTTGCAAGGCAAGCTGAATATGCAAAAATAAATACTGTATATGCAGTCGGTATAGCTAATAGGAAGACTGCTTATTAAACAGTTTAAAACTTCTGATGTCGGCATTTGATGGCTATATAAGCAGCGTGAAAACCAACAGCAACATTTAGTCATTTAAGAGGCTTTTTGAGAAGTGGCAGCAAATGTAAATCTGTAAAATCTGTTTGTGTTGAACTTGTCATCCAGCACACATATAATTCTTTGACGTTGCATGAATGATCCTGATACATTCTGTTCCATTTGTGGGTGTTTTACAACACTTTGACTTTGGGCGAAAAGCATATCATGAATAATTATATATACAAACCATAACCACATAAAGTTTGCAAAACGTGCTAAAAACCTGAGACAGTGGACATTCAGAAAAAAAGGTCTCCGCTTTGGAGTTCCAGAGGCGTAGTGAACACCTCAGAACCATTTTAATGCTACTTCTGCATGGTAATTATTACAGGAAGATTTCGTTGCCTCAGAAGTTGGTGGGAAGAATGGTTTCATTCATGAATTTTTCACTCAAGCTGAGCTGAACAACTTGGTATGAGATCTTGATCTGCTGAAGTCATCAGCAAAGTTACGGGGTTCAAGGTTAAAGGAAAAGAACCTGTTGGCTCCTGGTACCACCTTTATGTATATACTGCATCAACATCATTGACTTATTGGATTTAATGGGTCTTGACAGTTATGTAGCTGACGAATGGAGGAAGTCTAAATTGTGTGTTGCTTTACAATGGCAGTAAATTAGCTTGCATTCCTATCGCTCACTCGGTAAATGTGAAAGAAACTTATCAATCCATTAAAACCATGGTGGACCCAAGCATGTCAGACTGGACGAGAGTGCCATACATTGACTGCTACTGAGTATATGGTCACCTAAGACTGCCAAAACACACTGACAGTGAAAGGGCATGGATCGGACCAGATTGTCCAGCATTCTTGTGGGATCCTCTGTTCCCAGTATATCCCAAGCATGTTCAATGGCGTTCACATCTGGAGAACATGAAGGCCAGTCCACACGTTCAATTAGGGCTGGAAAATTGCAGGATGTGCACTTTCATGATTATGGAACGTTCAGATGCTCCAGCACTTTTAGCCTTTTATATTGTGCAGTTTCAACAATTCAATAAACGTTTTTTTTTTTTGCATCTTGTCTGCATTTTAGAACAAATTTCTTCGACTTGCCGTTTGCTTTTCTGATATCTTAGTTTCAAACGCTTCTTTTTTTAATCACTTGGTATTCATTGTGAAATATCTCCTATTTTTTGTCAGCAGTGTATTTCCCCTCAATCTTGGAGCTTTGAACAAGAAGAACACTTCCACTAAGACATAAAGATTGTGGAACATAGATGTCAAGGCAGAAGGCAGAAACATGATGGCAGACTACTACTGGTGTTTAATGCATGACCAAAAAAAACCCCAAAAATTCTCCCTAATAATTACAGTTTACATAGCTACTTCTCTCTAGAATAGACAATTAGACATTCTTATTTGTAAAAAATGTGACATTTTGCACATTTTTTACTTCATATTTGTAATCAGAACCTTTCATTTGGTAAAATCAGCTAAATAAACTGGGTCAGCAGAAAAGTTTTTTTTTCCAGATGTTTACAGTGTTACAGGTGTGGTGATTAGACACTGGATCTTGCCACTCTTTCCATCACTTCTGGGTAGTCTAACTGTTATTGGGACCATTGACCCAGCTGTTGGGAGCACAACCTCTGGAAAGCCCAGACAGAACACCAGTAGAGCGGATTGCCTTATCTGCTAACAAGCATAAGTTGCACCTTCACTACACACCCCAGCCTCTGCCTCGGTCATTTTCAGGTACTTAGCAGGAGGAAATTTGTTAAATATTTCAAGATGAAAGGGGGACGTCCATGCATTTATCAACAAGACAACACAAACAAAGTAAAAACAGAAAGATTTAGGTCTGAAATATGTAAATCACTTTCATTCTTTCTTTGTTTTTAAACGTTTGTTGACCACTGGAGATCCTCTGCCCACCTTTGCTACTCAGACTCAGCATTTTGTAGACATGCTTTTGTACCAAATCATGATTATAATTAATTGTTGACATTACTTGTTTGAAATAGCATCATAAATTGAGTTTTTACCTCATTAACTATCTATAAATTGCTTTTGTGCCTACTTTTTTAAGAACGTGTTACAAGCCTAAAATGCAAGAATGACTGTTTCTTAAAAATACAGTCTTCAGTAACATATAAGTGAAAGTACAAAGTGAGTCAAAAGAGACAGGATGTGCTGTGTCGCCAAAACCATTGTTGAGGTTTCTTCGTCGATAGCGGTCTTCGATCGACCACTACATGGCTTGTTGTCCACAGTCCTGGTTTCTTAGAATTTGGCTATAAGGAATGCAACAGTGCTGTGTGAAATTGGTGGTCTTTCTGAGTGTTGAAGTCTATGGCTATGAACTGTGTTCCCCAGACATTGGAATCGTCTTAAACAGTTACCTGTCACGAACAACAGAAACGTTTTGAAATTTCTGTGTTGGTAACTTTTTGAACCGCAAGAGACTTTCAAATCTGAAACAATTCTGGTCTTTTATTCAATGTGTCCCTTGATCCAACACGGCGGCTTTCAAAATGTTCCCCTCACCCATTACTTGCTGGGGTATTCAGATATGTCATTTTGCCTTTTATTTCTGAAATAATAGGCTATATATAGACAGTGAGGAAAATAAGTATTTGATACACTGCCGATTTTGCTAGTTTTCTCACCAACAAAGATTGGAGAGGTCTGTCATGTTAAATAATTTTTTTAAATAATTCATTTGCAATGTATTGCATGAAATAAGTATTTGATCACCTACCAGCCAACAAGAATTCTGGCTCTCACAGACCTGTTAATTTTTCTTTAAGAAGCCGTCCTGTTCTGCACTCATTACCTGTATTAATTGCACTCGTTTGAGCTTGTTATTGCTATGTTTATCATACGTTGTTCACAAGATGTAGTAATCTCAGTATAGACACTCTAAATTTCTATCATTATTAGTTCTTTACTCGCTCCTTCAATGAACAAAATAACAATTTCTATTTAATATATTTATAATAATGAATTATATTGCAGTGGTAACTGATTATGACATTAAATATTAATTTGTTGCTTTCAGTTTTTCTTATTGTGAGCACACCATTTTGTGTCCTTTTGACAGGAATTTTATGAACACACAAAGACGCTGTGGCAGGATGAGGGAGTGAGAGCCTGCTTTGAAAGATCAAATGAGTACCAGCTGATTGACTGTGCTCAATAGTGAGTATTATTTGCGAGATTTTGTCAAGTTCACAGGCTGCCATTTTTAATTGACTCGATCGCTGTCTCTTGCTCTCTTTCACGCTTGCTCTCTCTCTCTCTCTCTTTGACATTTGCTTCTCTCGCTTTCACGTTTGCTTCTTTCTCTCTCTTTCATTTGGTTTCGTTTGCTTGTTTTTCTCTCTTACGCTTGCTTCTTTCTCTTTCATGTTTACTGCTCTCTCTTTCACATTTGCTTCTCTCTCGTTCACGTTTGCTTCTCTTTCACATTTGCTTCCCTCTCGTTCACGTTTACTGCTCGCTCTCTTTCACGTTTGATTCTCTCTCTCTCTTACGTTTGCTTCTTTCCCTCTCTTTCACGTTTGCTTCTCTTTCACATTTGCTTCTCTCTTTCATGTTTACTGCTCTCTCTCTCTTTCACATTTGCTTCTCTCTCGTTCACGTTTACTGCTCTCTCTCTTTCACGTTTGCTTCTTTCTCTCTCTTACGTTTGCTTCTTTCCCTCTCTTTCACGTTTGCTTCTCTTTCACATTTGCTTCTCTCTCTTTCATGTTTACTGCTCTCTCTCTTTCACGTTTGATTCTTTCTCTCTCTTACGTTTGCTTCTTTCTCTCTCTTTCATGTTTGCTCTCACTCAGAAAGAGAAGAGCTTTATTAGCATAAATGTTTTCATTACATTTTTGTAAAAGATACAATTCAACAATAACACTGAAAGGTCATGCACATCGACATAAGTTTGTGTGTGTGTGTGTGGTTATGGTGAGTGTAGTGTGTGATTGTGGTGGGTGAATGTTGTGTGTGTTCATGGTGAGTGTTGTGTGTGATTGCGGTGGGTGAGTGTTGTGTGTGTTCATGGTGAGTGTAGTGTGTGATTGTGGTGGGTGAGTGTTGTGTGTGATTGTGGTGGGTGAGTGTTGTGTGTGTGATTGCGGTGGGTGAGTGTTGTGTGTGTGATTGTGGTGGGTGAGTGTTGTGTGTGTTCATGGTGAGTGTAGTGTGTGATTACGGTGGGTGTGTATAGTAGTGCTTGCGTGACACTGGCCCTTCCTCTCTCTCTCTCTTTCTCTCTCTATCTCTTTCTCTCTCGCTCCTTCTCTCTCTCTCTCTCTCTCTCTCTCTCTCGCTCCTTCTCTCTCTCTCCCTCTCTCTCTCTTTCTCTCTCCATCTCTCGCTCTCTCGCTCCTCTCTCTCTCTCTATCTCTCTCTCTCTCTCACTGCGGTTTGTCCTAATTCTCCTAAAAGGATGTTAAATTGTTCTCTTTCTGTTTATTGGATGAAATTTCTGCTTAAAGGCGGTTCTTCCTTTCTTGTGTGTGTACTTCCTACAGTGAAGGAGGAAGTGCTGCTCTCTTTCCACTTCACCACTCGTACAGTGAACACAGTCTCTGCACTCGGGGTAGCTAGATTTTTCTGTCTCTCTCTCTGTCTCCACAGCGAGTGTGTGTACACTCAGCTTGTACTCTGTCTGGATGCATCTCTGCTCTGAATCTCTGATGGCGTAGAGATACTAGTGTGGACTGGTTCTCCCTCTCCCTGTGCTCCTGATACATTCTTTTACACTCAGTCATTTGCTTCAGTCTGATTGGAATTTGGTGAGCAGTGCTGGTTTAAGGCTGGGGTGTATGTGTTAGTGGTTAGTGTGTTAGTCAGCTTCAAAAACAGTGGATGGAGGAGACTGATGTTGGGGCTTTTGGCTTCTCACTGCTTCACTTCACTGCTTGTGTTATTATTATTGCTTGATTTAGGATGGTTTCAGAATTTGCAAACTCTTTTTACTGCTTCCTACAGAAATCTGCAAGTAGGGTCTCTGTGGGATGTTTTGTCCCAACTACTGAAATCATGCTTTCTGAGTTGACCCCGAAACTCAGATGTGTGCAGTACAATGGGTGTGACGACAGCGCCAAAGATCTTTCTCCAGGTTGTAATTGGGGTGTTGTTTTTTTTTTTTTTTTGTAAAACTTATTTTAAATAGCGTAGCTTTCTCTCACAGTGCATTCACATCCAGATCGAAGTGTCCTGAGGCACTGATGATCAGCCTGAGGTAGCTATAGTGTGGGCGTGTCCTATAGTAAAGACGTGTCTGTTTTCCTGAGATGGGCCTTTTTTTGGAAGATGTGGATTCTGGCTTTGTCCAGGTTTACTGTCAATGCCCACTTCTGATAGAACCGCTCCAGTAGGTCCAGTTTCTGCTGTAACCCTTCTGCAGTTAGAGACAGCAGCACCAGGTCGTCTGCGTATAGTGAGAATTGTTCAGGGTGAGTCCAGGAGCTGCAGATTGTTCCAGTAAAACAGCTAAATCATTAATGTAAAGATTGAAGATTGTCAAAGTCGAGCTGTCTCTCGCTCACACGCTTGCGCTCTCTCTTTCTCCCTCTCCCTCATGCTTGCTCTCTTTCTCTCCCTCATGCTTGCTCTCCCTCTCTCTATCTCACTCACTCTCTCACTTTTGCTCTCTTTCTCTCTCTTTTCTCTCTCTCTTTCTCCCTCTCTCTCATTCTCGCTCTCTCTTTCTTCCTCTCTATCATGCTCGATCTCTCTCTCACGCTTGCGCTCTTTCTCTCTCTCTCTCACACACGCTTGGTCTCTCTTACACGCTTGCTTTCTTTCTCTGTCACCCTTTCTCACTCTCTCTCTCTCTCTTTCTCACACGCTTACTCTCTCTTTCTTGCTTTAGGTTGTGGTTGTGAACCACGTACCTTTCTAGAAAGATAAACTTTAGTGTTCATACCTGACAACTCATAACTAAATAGGTGAAATTGAATACATTAAATACAATTTTCTATAGTTTTTCAATACTGAACCTACTAACACACAACTTTAACTATACCCGGCAACTTGATTTTTATCATATAAACAATATTATTATATAACTTGTAATGTCCTGGGACGAGCGCTCACCCCACTGGCCTATAAAAAGGCTACTTTTGGGTAGTGTACCTCTTGGTAAGAGAACACTGACTGCTAGACACAATGCTTCCACAATGCACTTGAAGATGTCTCTGCCTGGGCCACTTCCAGGTGCTTAGAAGGTATTTTTGGCCACAGTGCCCATTATGTCTCCTGCAGTCGCCAGCCAGCCACGTTGCCTTCATTTGCAGTGAATGAAAAACCTGGACTGCTATGCACTGAAACCCTGTCTTTCTTAGGAATGAATTCCGTTTGCTGTTAGGGACCTGATGATGGCTGTGTTCAAGTCCTCATGGCGATCTACGGGAGCAGCTGCATCATCTGTGAGCAAATGTATCATGTCAGGCGTCTCTAGCAGTCAACTAGCTCTCAACAAGAAGTACCCCATCCAAAAGTAGCTCCTGAAAGCCTTTTATTATAGAACAGCAAGTGCATTTACTTTAGGTAGCACTGCTCAGACACAGGCTGCATGTGTGGGAAGGGTTATTCATAAAACACAGTTGTGTGGCTGTTATTTGTGATTGACAGTTGGAATGTTTTTTTTGTGCTATCCACTGAGATGATGGGCAATCTTAAATCCAATTCTGCTGTAAATGTGAAAGGTTTCTGGCAATAGAAAGTGCGTGCAGACATTTAGAGAATATCACTCATACATCACTGATCATAATTCATGATGTCAGAGAAGGAATGACCTGTGATCTAAGATTCAGTTCACAGATTTATCACAACTGATATTTTTCTGTAGAATTTGGTGGTGCTCTCACTAGAAGAAGAACAGATTGTTTGAACGTTTTCTCAATGTGATGATTTAATTATTCCTGCTACGTGGCATGTACAGTCCTATGCATTAGTCATATCAACACCCGTAGACAAATTAGCATTTATTGTTGATTAATTGGTTTATTGATTTTCAAAATGAAGAAGTTAAACTTCAGGAAACAGCAAGCCGTCCTGGGACAGAACGGTGCAAACCCGCAATACTGCCCCCATCATGATTAGAAGTTTCATGGATTCATTTGTGACTTTACAGACTATTACATGTTTTGCGCTTCCAATTATCTTTTGCTAGCCAAATATTTCTGCGGAGAGTAACAGTGGGTTTGGACAATTGTTCAATTGTACACAGTCTGTCTGCCTGGTGGATTGGTGGATTCTAGTCTTTTTAGCCTTTTCCATCCTGGTGAATATCAGCATCTCCTTTTCTGAGGTCCTTAGCAAACTTCTTCCACAAACATGTTTTGAAGAGAAGACTTTGATAGCTCCCTCTGCTGTAAACACAACAAGGTTCCCACTGATGTCTTATTGTCAATCCTCTCAACAGACTGTTAATAATACTGTTTGGATTGTAACGTTTTTTTTCAGTTGTAAGTCTACATGACTAAATGTAATAAAGGCTTTGATTGTTTCTGTGCTTTTCAGTTTGGGTTTTGGTTTTGTCTATGTTCAGTTTTGCAGTTTCATTTTGACATATCAGTTTTATGGCTTAAAATGCTGTTGTCAGCCGATTACAAACTACTGGTTGGGACTGTGGTGGCCTAGTTGTTAAGGTACTGGACTATAGACCATAAGGTCCAGGGTTTAAATCCCACATCTTACACAGTTGGGTCCCTGAGCCCCTTAACCCACATTTGCTTGGATTATAAGACTGTATTAATTGTAAGCTGATCTGAATAAGGGTGTCTGCTAATTGACTTAAATCTAAATGTACTGGTCATGTTAATGTATTGATCATTGGTTGAGAATCCCTGCTTTAGCTCCATAATACTTTTGGCTGATATGGCCTTACTAGGTGGTTGTCCCATGTTATCCCAGTTGGCTGCTCTGGTGTTGATAGGTGGTTGCTAATGTATCCCAGGTCATTGCTATGGAGATTTTACTATATAAACTTAAATTTATTACAAAAGATAAATTGGATCGACTAAAAATAAAAGCATGTTTATGCATGTAACGGTGTTCGAACCATGTCTGTACATTCAAACCTTATTAATCACAGAAAATGTTGGAAGAATACGTTTTAGAGATGGATAGAAATGTTTTGCTGCTGCAAACCTGACTTGCAGGTCTTTCTGAAGCAGATATGTAAATGATTTCAGGTGTGGTCTGATTAGACACTTGTTCTTGCCACATAAAGTGCTTCCCTGCTGCTTGTAAAAATTCTGACGTTACTTTAGCGTAGCGAAATTTCGGTGAAAGAAAATTGAGTGCTAGACATGCCTCTACAATGCACTATTTTGCCCATCTGGCAGACTTTGAGAGCACATAATTGAATTGTGAGAAGCAGGATGGTCCATGTAGGCTGTTCTGATCTAGCTTTTGCACATTTGGAGCAATGATTCTGTGAGAGCATATGGAAAACAGGCTCAGAATGATCACCAGGAGATAGTATCATTGGATTCACTTGACATGCACCCACAGTTTCCTTGTCCACCATCTTCTGTTGTTGTTGTAGCTCTCATGTGTTACTCATTTGTACACGCAATTGTAGAGTGGTTTTCCATATCATTTTTTTTTTTTACCTTTCTCAACAGACCATTTCCGTCCACAGAAATGCCACTCAAAAACTGCAGGGATACTGAAGTATCCCTTAATGAAATATCCCCTCATTTTTCTGAGCAGTGTTACCCTTGTCGTTACCCTGAAGCTACTGGCCTGTTTTATGTGTTACATTTATGCCATACGATTAGCTAATTAAGTAGTTGAAATGAGTAGGTGTACACATGTTCTTAGTGAAATGCTCAGTGAGTGCATATGAGCTGATGTTTAGGTATCTGTACCCATGTTAACTATAATGTATTGTAAAGAAACTCCTGTTTCCTCTCGTTAAGTAATTGATGCTTCTAAAATGGTCAGCCCTATTTAGCTAGCACCATATATGCTACTACACTAGTTTTATGATACTACTGTTACTGCAGTTTGTTATATCTTTGAAGCTATGGACATAGAGGTGGCTAATTTTCATGCCTTGTGTGTAGAGACTGGTTTAAAATAGTGTGAATATTGGGTCAAACTTAGCTTAGTCTCACTCTAAAAATATGTAAAAGAAAAGTAATTCACCCTATATTAAAGTACAGTTGTTCTGTACACGTATTCTTCAGACAATATCCGTTAACAAAAATGTATAGTAGTAAAATCATGTTTCAGCTACAGCTTGTCTCTATTTTTTTGTAAGCAGAATGTGACTCTTGACCTGCTCCACTGGTTTCACAATGACATGACATAGAGGTCAGGTTCACTTAGACTAAAGTTTATTGATCTTAATTAATCAGACAGTGGCTGTAAAACTAATCATACATGCAGGGAAATGTTAATATCAATGTTAGGGTAATACAGTAGTAAGAGCTGTTGAGAACCTGCATGGGAGAGGCCATAAATGTTTGCATAGTAGAGGTTGCATAGACTGGTCAACTAGGACATCCACTAATCGCAATGGGATGCTAGTCAGAAGAAGTAAAACAGTACCAAGGACACAGGAACACTGTAAAGAAAGCAGTTCTTCTCTAAATCACTGTGCTAATCAAACTTTGATAGCCTGGAAATACTTCAGCAAAGTCCAGTAATGTTCACTGCAGTGCTTAATTAGTAAAACATCAGGCTGGAGAAATGCCAAGCGGGCATTAAGTGAAATGGTCCTGGAAAGTATAAACACAACAGTGCTCATGGTTCAACACGTAATACAGTAACCTTAAAACCTTAGACTTACATTGTCTAAAATGTCACCAATTTTTTCCGTTGTTTTTACAAACCTCGGCATCTGCGAGTTCTTCTGAAAATGAGTCTGTTTGGGTGTTTGAAAGGAGGTTGGACACACAAATACCATTAAATGAAAATCTGTTTATTAATATCGCTTATTTTATCATGTATATATACAGCTCACAAACATTATGGGATATATTTCAAAATGAATATGACATGATTACAAAAAGAAGCAGAATATCTGTTTTATGAAACAAGAAAAGCAAATGACAAGTCTTGAAAGAGCACATCGTTTAATTCCTCATGATAACATGATTTGCGTGAATCCGAAGCTTGGAGAGCCATAGGACGTCTAGAAACTGGTAAAACACAGACAACAGTGGCAACAGCACTTGGAACATCCCAAAGTGTGATTAGCAGACTGTGGAATAGTCGGTCAAGAGACCGAAATAGTAAGAAAAAGACTAGGGTAGGATTGCTCGTCAGCCATAACGGTAAGGGATGACTGCTACTTGACCTTATTGGAAAGATGGTGCAGTTGCATCAATGTAACAGTGTTTGCGGGGACAATTTCTTGCTGCTACTGGACAATGGATATGCACCCAGACCACACGAAACCGGCTACATTGCGCTGGACTGCATGTCCTGCGACCAATGTTATGCATTCCATTATCTGCTGAAAACCCTGTAGAAGGTTGGCTGGACCTGTCATTGGACCTGTGTTGACTGTCCTCTTCTCTAATGAATCACGGTTCAGATTGCAGCCTGACAATCAACGCGTCCTGATCTGGGGCCAATGAGGAACATGGGAAAATCCATGTTTCATGTGAGAAAGGGACTCCTTCATGTCATGGTTTGGGCAGGCTTTAACATGGGTATCGTACCAAGTTCCACGTCATCAGAAATGAATCGCCGACTGCTGTCAGATACAGATGTGAGGTTCTGCACCCTATTGTGGTATCCTATGCTGAAGCAGTTAAAAACATCTTTCTTTTCATGAATATTACACCTTGTGCATCTCTTCATCTTCCTCTTGGGTGACCATTCGCTCTGCTGAATAGACAAAGTGGGGCACTCTTGTCCAGTTTGACATGCTTCTTCATTTTGAAATATCCCCTAATTTTTGTGAGCAGTGTATATAAACGCAGAAGTGTTATATTTAGGGATGTATGCTTCACGTCAGAGAGGTACCTGTGTTTCACCTGATCTCGTTCTGAGAGGATCCGGCTCAAGCTAAGCACTGCGCTGCTGTTTTATTTTGCATGTTATATTTTTTCTTTATACACGTATAAGGACTGTTTATGGACACTTTTGAAAAACCAAAAGATTTGCCTTGAAGTACTGAGGTTAGGTGTATGTGTAGAATGAATTAGTTTTAGTAATATTATCTGAACGGATATTTTCGTAGTGATGGAACGCGTGTGTGTGTGTTTATTTGTGTGTACATAATGAGTCCCTTTGCTTCTATAAAACGACGTGGTTATTGTGGATGTGATTCTAGACTGAGTCTTTTAGACCGGAAGCACCCCTTCCTTTCTGTGCGCTTATGTAAACAGAGCAGATAATAAGAGAGTGTATGTTATTTTTAGCTCCCTCACTCTTTCCCTCAATCACTGCACAAGGAGACAGTGTGTGTATGTGAGACATTGTGGGACAGGAAATGTGTGTTGTTCTTATTTATAGCACAGCTTAAGCAACGGTTTATAAATTACTTGAACCAGCTACTTCCAGTTAATTAGGAAGCAAAACTACTCCCAATGTGCCCACAAAAGAGGAAGGAAAGGGGAAGAGAATGTAAGAAGGCTGAAGAGGAGAATAGAGGCATGCACACTTGGAGGAGATCAGATTGTTCGAATGTTGTTTCAATATGATGGTTTTATTATCCCTGTTACAGTGTCATGTACAGTCATATGCTTTAGTCATATCAGCAGCATTAGACAAAATAATAAAGTTAACCTTTACATGAAACTAACTCGAATATGACGGATTCCTGGAAATTGTAATCTTTGATAACTGTCTGTTTTTTTTTTTGTTTGTTTGTTTTTTTTTTAAAACAAGAAACTTGGCATTTGCAAAAGTTTGTGCATCCTGGTAGGCAATACCTCATAGCACTACACGTGACAGAAAACAGATATTTCAGATCCTTGCGTTTTTATAAGGCATTTTTGCTATAGGAATTTCCCCCACTTTTCCTTTTCCGAGAATGCTTTTAGTTAAGACAATATTCTTAGTTTGAGATGTAGCCACAGATTTTGAATAAAATTTGCCAATGGGTGCCGCACAACCCTACAAAGGTATAATAATAGCACCCCCATGCTTGAGAGTTTGCAATTTGTTTTTTTCCTGCTCGAAACACATATTTGGTATTTTATTTTATATATATATATGGTAGCGTAAGCTTTTGTGCTTGGTTCAAAAATGGCTTTGGTGTTGTATAAATCAGGCACTGGCTTTGTGGATATTAGATTTACTTTAGATGACTCATGCATCTCTGTTGTGACTGTTTATGTGTGTGTTTCATTTCAAACTTGTGTGTCTTTGGTGTCTTTAGCCCTCACCCTATTGTTGTCTTCGTAACTGATTACAGAGAGAGACAGTGAGAGCCGTCTGCTGTTTTCAAATGGCGAAAGTGTGAGAAAAGGACTAGTGGAATAAAGAAGAATGCGAGGAAAGTAGATAAGGAAATTAAATTAGTTTGATCATTTCTTATTTTCCAGCTCTAATATTTAAGAGTCCTTATAATAACCGAGAACAAGATAATATTGGACTTTTCAGACTTGAAATATTGTGGGAAATCTTACTCCATTCAACTGACAGGCATGGATACAAAACACACATTATTGGTGACGTTTTAGTGCTGTTAACTGTGAAATCACTGTATTCGCCACTAAATGTTACGTTATAAAACAACATAATATAAGGCATTCATCTTTGGGCTTTCCTTGCACAATATGCTGCTTACACAAAGGACTCTTTTGTAAGTGATTTTATGTCAATGAATATGTAAATTCAATTGGCAAATACTTACACTTTACACTTTTAGCACTTACAGTTTATATGCTCGATTGATGATGAAATGAATGCAGTAATGCCATAACCAATAACCCGAATGACTCTTGTGTCTAGTGTTTGGAAGTGAGATTAAAACTACATGAATACTTGTAAATCACACTTTGATGTCACCGTTGTAAATGTTTACACAATCAAATGAGCCTTTTGTCGACTTCCTCATAAACTGAACATTTGCAGTTAAACACAATTCAGCACATATGAAGTGAAAACGTTTTCAGGGTGGCATGTCTTTACTGTGTGTGCCAATTGCCTACATGCTATCGCTAAAGTAGATAGTTTAGGATAAAAAAATAACAACAAAAGCGTGTTCTTCAGATTCTTCTAGGAGGCCGTAGAAGGCATCATCCTAAACAGTGGTTATTTGACATACTGTAGTTTTGTCCACTGAAATTGTAATGATTAGTTTCCTTAAAACATTTTGCCTGATTAGATCACAATATTTAAATATGCAATGATAGTTTGTTCTTGAGGTCTGGACGTCTTACCCCCATACATTGTTATAAATGTCTTTATTATAATCAGCAATGTAACTGTAACGATGCCAAACATTGTTATTATATCTAAAGTATGATTACAGCGCTGGGTCGGTCCCATCATATTCTGAGTGATACTCATGGATTCTAAAATGGACCCCAAAGCAATTTTAAGTGGATCCTGGATCATTTTCGAACTGATTATTAAAATCACCAACAATTAAAGCAACAAGACACAAGGTTGTTATCCTTGATCAGCAAGGTCTTTCCCAGAAAAATATAGCAACTCAGACTGGGATTGTGTTGATGTGCTGATGTGCTCTTTTGAAGAAGTACAAGGAAACAGGCAAAATTGAGGACTGCAGACACAGTGCACAGCCAAGAACACTTAGTGCACCAGATAAAAGGCACATCCTGCTTACTTTACTTCGAAATCGGAAGATGTCAGGCAATACCATCAGTTCAGAACTGACAGAGACCAGATGGACCCAAGATACATAAATAAATAAAAAGTATTTTTGTTTTATTAACGTTTAGGCAGATATGAATACTTTACAGTAAAGAGCATGCAATGGTACAAAAGGTAAGCAATAAACGAAATAAAGGCAAGAAAATAAAGCAAAAAAAGAAAAACAAATCCAACTTTCAGAGCTATTGCTGTATAACAGCAGCCTTGACACTCGGCTTCTATTACTTTTTCGTAAGAAGGATTTCGTAAGAAGCTGTTAATCAGTGACTCAGGATCATTATTGAATTCTCGAAATCGTTTACAAATTCTTCACACATTCTCTGTTGGTGACAAATCAGGACTGCAGGCAGGCCAGTCCTGTACCCATACCCTCATCTTTTGCAGAGATTCTTTTGTAATGTGTGCAGAATGGGGTTTTGCATTGTTTTGCTACAAAATGCATGGACAGTCGTGAAAAATATGTCATATTGAAGGGAGCATTTGTTGCCCTTAAATATCAATGTATTTTTCTGCATGAATTATGCATCCACAGACAACTCAGAGTGCGAAGGGCACTAACAAAACCCCATACCATGAGGGAGTCTGGATAGTCCTTCTCGTCTTTGGAGCACATGGTGTCCATTTCTTCCAAAAATTATTTGGAATACTAACTCTTCAGACCACAGTCATATTGCCATTTGATGGCTCAACTCAGATAACATCCAAGACCAGTGAAGCTGACGCTGTTTCTGGACATGGTTATCATGAGGATTCTTTTTTGCACTGGCATTTGTTAATGTAACTCTGTATTGAAATGCTTGATAAAGGTTTGATAAAGTAATAATTGACCATGTGGTTCTATCAGCTGTTGATGAAAGATTAATCTTGATGCAGTGCTGCCTGAGTTTGAGATTACAGGATTAAGTTTAAAACCATGCATTTCGCCAAAATTGATCCAGATTCATTTAATTGTTTAATGATATTATGCACTGCAGATGGATAAATATGCAAATCCCTTGTAATCTTTGTTTAAAGACTTTTTCAAATGTTTGTTACATTTGTTGATCAAATGGAGATCGTCTGCCCATCCTTTCTTTTCAAAGACTCAGACTTTCGTGTTTTCTGATTTTCTACGAAATCTTGATTGCAGTTACACGTTGACAGCACCTGTTTGAAATCACATCATTATTTAGTTGCATTTTTTTTTTTTTTTACCTCATTACTAGCCCTAAATTGCCCCATTTTTGGGAAAGTGTTATAGCAATGGATGGATATTAACAATTAAATTAATTTG